>APFE030553785.1:155905-213350 GCA_000404065.3 Pinus taeda | reverse complement strand
TGGGGCACAGTAATAACAATATGGGGGCAATAGGGGCACAACAATATTAATAAGGGGTATAACTACCATAGTAATGGGTTAATCACTAGTATTATAAGGACCCAACCGTCACTATGCTGCCAAGTGTCCTCATAAAGATAAGCTCGACAAAGGTAAGGAACTAGTTAGATGGAACAGAAAATAGAATGTAAGTAAGAAGAGCTATTATACGCATGAAGACAATGATGGATTTTCAATTAGTGATGAAGATGAACAATGTAATGATTATAGACTTTTGATGGCTTTTGAAGATGATGATTTCTTGGATGCTATAGATGAAGATGATCTCTATGAAGAAATTTATAAACTTAAAATATGTTTAGAAGAAAAGAGTATGATCATAGATACTCTGACATTCCAACTTGCTGAAAGGGAAAAACACAATGAAAATTTAGAATGTGAAATTGTGGGACTTAGAAAAGATATTGAGAAAGCAAAAGCTCTTAATCTTAGATTTGCTAAAGGATCTGAAACTCTAGATGAGATTATCAAAATGCAGCGCTCTCCTCTAATCAAGATAGGTCTTGGATATTCTGAAGAAGCATCTCAAGCACAAAAGCCATCCACCTCCAAAAGTTATCTAGATGCAGCAAGGAGAAGTGAACAAGTTGACAATCAACAGCAAAGGAATAAAGCAGATCGCCAAGTAAATTGGGGGCAATCTACTTCAAGGATGAACAGAAGTTGCAACCAACCGCAGGGAAATCATTCTCAATTTTCCTATGGAAACTACAATCACCTGGACGATAGGTTTAATAATAGCAGGAATTTCTTCAATGGCCAATGTTTCTCTTGTCATAAATTTGGACACAAAGCTGCTCAATGTGTTGCCTACAAGACCATCATGACTAGAGAAGCATGAAATTAAAGGAGTGCGATTGGGATCATGAAAAGGACCTACAATAGCTTTTCTTCTCTTGAAAATGAAATAGAATGTTCTATTTGTGACAACTTTGGTCATGAAGATTCTGAATGCAGGAGTAGGTTTCGGCAAACAACTCAGAAGGAGCAAGCTTCATTGAGTCCCAAAACATGGAGAAAGAAAGAACCACAACCAGAAAGATGTGGTATAGCATTATATGCGAAAGGAAAGGAAAATCAGTGGTACATCGACATTGGATGCTCGAAACATATGACAGGTGATAAAGAAAAACTTTAGTCATATAGTGACTTAGAAAAGGAAAGGAAGGTATCATTTGGAAATAACAGCCCTACACTCATAAAAGGTAAAGGTTCTGTTCTTTTGAAAGAAAAGGTCAAAGCTGGAAATTTTATGTATGTTGATGGCTTAAAGCATAATCTATTGAGCATCAGTCAAATTTGTGATCAAGGAAATGAGGTAATATTTCGATCAAATGGATGTATTGTTCGTGAGTTTGATACAGGAGAAACAGTAATCAAAGGCATAAGAACTCCAAATAATTTATACATACTCAAGGGAGGACAACAACAATGCTATCTAAGCAAGAATGATGAAAACTAGCTATGGCACAGAAGATTGGGGCATCTAAGCTTCTCTCATATAAGGAAAGCATGCAAATATCGGGCGGTTCGTGATCTCCCTGACATCAGAATTCCAGAGAATAAAATATGCAAATCATGTCAGTTTGGCAAGCAAACCAGAACTACTTTCCCTGAGAAGGAAGGATCAGCTAGTAAGCCACTTGAAATTGTCCATACTAATGTATGTGGTCCATCCAGGAAAAGGTCACCTCAAGGAGAAGAATACTTCATATTGTTCATTGACGACTTTTCAAGGATGTGTTGGATAGGAATTTGGAAACATAAAGACGAAGCTTTCAAAAAGTTCAAAGCATTCAAAGCTTTGGTTGAAAATGAATCAAATCACAGAATCAAATGCCTCAGGTCTAATCAAGGAGGGGAATTTACCTCAGATGAATTTTTGACTTTTGTGAAGAGCATGGAATAAGAAGGGAACTCTCTATTGCAAGGACCCCTCAGCAAAATGGAGTTGTGGAAAGGATGAATAGAATGGTTCAACAAATGGCTCATGCTATGCTTGATGAATCTGGAACTCCTGCAACCTTCTGGAGTAAAGTTGTATTTGCTGACGTTACTATTCTCAAGAAAACAAACATCTGGGTAAACAATACTCAAACTCCTCATGAACTTTGGTATGGTAAGACTCCTACAGTAAATACTTCAAAGTTTTTGGAAGCAAATGTTACATCAAAAGGACTGAAGAAAACCTTGGCAAGTTTGAACCTAGAGCAGATGAAGGCATTCTCCTCGATTACTCTTCCCAAAGTAAAGGATATAAGTGTTACAATAAAAGACTTGGAAAAATTGTTGAAAGTATTGATGTGGTGGTTGATGAAGTAGGCAACAATTCAAGGCAGCTAAAATCCAAAGATTTTGAAGATGATGAGGACTATCCTTCAGCATCAAATTAGACTACTGATGAAGAAGAAAACTATGATGCACCAGAGGAACAGATAAGGGTAGAATAAAAGAATCCATCTAGATATGTCCAAAAGAACCATCCAGAGACTCAAACTTTGGGGCAGAAAGAGGCAGGTGTACAAACAAGAAGAACTATTACAGAAGCTTCAAGCTATCTAGCATTGCTCTCCTCCATTGAACCACGAAATGTAAGTGAAGCATGTAAAGATGAATGCTGGGTCAAGGCCATGAATGAAGAACTTGAGCAGATTGAAAAGAATAACACTTGGGAGTTGGTTCCTAGGCCAAATGATAAGAATGTCATAGGGACAAAATGGATATTCAAAGACAAGCTGAATGAAAATGGATATGTTATTAGAAACAAGGCTAGACTTGTTTGTAAAGGGTATGCTCAACAAGAAGGTATAGACTTTGAAGAAACTTTTGCACTAGTTGCCAAACTTGAAGCCATAAGAATGTTCCTTGCTCTTTCTAGCTTTCAGAAGTTCAAAGTATATCAAATGGATGTGAAATCTACCTTTTTAAATGGAGACTTAGAAGAAGAAGTGTATATTGAGCAACCAGATGGATTCATCCTTGGAAATGATCCAAACTTGTATGCAGACTTAAGAAGGAACTCTATGGTATTAAACAGGCTCCAAGGGCTTGGTATTATCGTCTGGACAAATATCTCCATCAACAAGGCTTTTCAAAAGGATCAGTAGATAGCAATCTATATATAAAAATTGATAACAATAAATTGCTAATACTTGTTGTGTATGTTGATGATATCATCTTTAGTAGCAATAAAGAAGCCATGAGTCAAAACTTTGCTTTGGTGATGCAAAAAGAATTTAAAATGTCCCTGCTTGGTGAGCTGACATATTTTCTTGGTTTATAAGTCCAACAAAATAAAGATGATATCTTTCTATCACAAACCAAGTACCTCAAGCAGATCTTGAAGAAATATGGCATGGAAGATTTGAAACCAATATGTACCCCTATGGTAACAAGATGCAGCCTCAGCGCAAATGAAGATTCAACAGCAGTACATCAACCAACCTATAGATCCATGATTGGTAGTCTACTCTATCTGACAAGTACCCAACCAGACATCATGCATGCAATGGGAATAGTTGGAAGATTCCAGGAAAATCCAAAAGAAGCACACCTTCAGGCAGTTAAAATGATTTTCAAATATCTTCAAGGAACACAAAACTATGGTTTGTGGCATCCTAGAGATACAGATCTCACACTTCATGCATACACAGATGCAGATTGGGCAGCAAGCGTGGATGACAGAAAAAGCACTAGTGATGGTGCATTCTTTATGGGTTCTAGATTAGTATATTGGTTCAGCAAGAAACAAAGTTCTATTGCACTATCTACAATTGAAGCAGAACATGTGGCTACTGCATCTTGCTACACACAACTCCTTTGGATGATGCAAACTTTGCAAGACTTTCAAATCATTTGTACTCCACCTATCACCATTTTATGTGATAATACAAGTGCAATCAATATTTCAAAGAATCCAGTCATGCATTCAAAGACCAAGCACATACCTATCAAATATCATTTTCTCTAGAACAAGTGCTTGAACAAAAGGTCAAATTGGAGTATGTTCCCTCCAAGGAACAAGTTGCTAATATATTCACCAAACCACTACCCAAAGAGACATTTGAATACCTCAGGAAGAACTTGGGAGTAGTTGATGCATCATCTTGCTATTGAAACTTATTTGTTTCATAGAAAAGTGGTTGTACGTGAGTTTCATATGGAGCATCCGCGTACATACACTGGTTTCTGTGGATACAGTTGCACATATGTTGGTTTGAAGGAAATCAATGGGCCAGACTTAGGATTAAACAAGTCTCATATGGGTCTGACAGAGACCATCTGGCACAGGTTCAGGGGGAGCATATATATACTTCTAATAATGCATTGTTGGCATTATCTTAGAATATCTTGGTTCAAATTCATAGTTTTTATTGGGTTCAGGTGGAACAGGTGCAGAGGGAGAACATCGTTGCTAGTCTGGATGATGATTGATAGATGCTACAGATGATAGTTGCTGATGACTATCATAGTCTTGTCTTAGATATTTAGTCTCTATGTCATGTATTTCTTTTATTATCAAGGTCATGTAACGGCCTATTTTGGTTTCCCCACTATGCTTGGGATGATGATGTAATATTCTTGTTTTATCATGTGTAAACTTTTGGTATATCCCCACTTGGTTGGGAGATGGATGTATGTATGAGTCTTTGGTGATAGGAAGGTCATTTATGATGTATAAAGTCATGTTTCTTCTTGTAGAACATATTCTTGCAGACCTTACCTACAGTCAGGGGGAGCATGGATAGCACAACAGAGCAGAGATTTCAGCATGTGCTCAGGGGGAGCATAACCCTTTTCCCTTGATGACAAAGGGGGAGAATGACTTTGAGTGACTTGGGGTTGCCATCAACTCCAAAGGGGGAGATTGTTGGCATTATGACACAGGTTTGGCGCTATGACACAGGTATTGTCCTTGATGGCAACTCACTCAAATGACAGATCACATTTCAGGCTCTCAAAATGAAGGAAGAAGAGATATACACAGGTTCCTCTTAACCAATTCGCGTATACATGCGAGATCGCTCATCAAAAGGCACGTATATGTATGCATGCACTTTCATGCAAGGAAAAGCGTGTACATGTGGGAAAACTTATTTTTTGGTCCATGGTATTTAGTCATTGGTATTTGAACCTATGGTTTTGGAACATGGTATCTCATCCGAAGTGTTAAACCCAGGTATTGGGTCCATGTTATTGATTCTCTCTGGTTTTGGACCATGTTATTGAGTAAGGCCTAAGACTATAAAAGGGAAAGGAGATCATTAGGCAAAGGCATTCACTCAAGTATTGAATATCTAATGAAGACCAAGATCTAGAATATTGGTGATTGGGTTATGGTGCATAATTGGATCTGAACCAAGGAGTAACCTAAGCACTAGAAGAAGGATAAGTTCTATGGATGGGTCAAAATCTTAAATCTTGAATAGTAGTATCTTTGTGTAATTTTGATCTATTATATTCTGTGCATGCCTTGATCTATAAATCTGATAATCTAGGTATAACTGATGTCTGAATATTTGAAAGGGTGAATTATCTTTTATAGATATGTATGCAGGTTCGGCACAGAAAAGGCATGTATACACATTGTTTCAGTAATTCAAAGAAGTGCATATGCTCGTTTTCCCTCATACAGAAGTGTATGCACGTAGGTTCCTCATCTTGAAGTAGCGTACGTCTAATAAAATATGTTTTAGCTACTTCTGTTTATTGTTGCAATATTCTGGATTCAGGATTAGTGTCTGGTTACTGTTACTATATTCTAGTTACAACATTCAGAGAAGTGATTGATTGATTCATTTTTGGTTGGTGCTAAGAGGATTGGTTGATGCAGTTACATTTGATGTTTGATTGATGTTATTGATGTATCTAGTCTGAAAATGTATGAAACGTGGTCCCTAGAAGAAAAGGAGAAGTTTGTAGCCTTCTGTAGGTCAGCACCTATGTACTAGTACATTAGCTAGTACAAGAGCTAAGGGGGTTGTAGCTCCCTTCCAGGAGAAGCTAGAGAATGAGAGAAGGTTGTAGCCTTCTGTAGGTAGAAGCTTGCGTACTGGTATAAGACTGCACTAGTACAGAAATATTGTAAAAAGAAGTTTCTTATTAAAAGAAGATAGAGACGAATTGCAGCAAGTGGTTTTCACCCACATTGGGTTTCCACCTTATATCTTGTATCCATGTGTGTGATGATCTGTTCTATTTAACTGCACTTGTTTACTGTTCTTATGGTTAATGAAGTTCTGATGCACTGATTAAAGATCAACATTTAATGAATCATAAGTCTATTGATATACGTTATTTTCCTTAGACACAGTAGCGTATATACGTAGTTTCCCATAACTGAAGTAGCATATACAAATCTGATTGTGAAATGAAAAATAATTGATTTGATAATACTGATTCACCCCCCCTCTCAGTATTATTTCCAACACTCGTATCTAACAAGATTGTCTTAGGTCAAAGATGAGATTGTTGCCATCGGTGACTGTCTCAGATGGAGATATGGTAAGGATTGCCTTAAAAGGGTTCACCGAGCAATGGATGCCCTTCATCAAAGGAATCGTTACCAGGGAGAAGCTGTCAAACTGAGATAGGTTGTTGGATGACTTCATTTAGGAAGAGTTGTGAGGCGAGGATCTTTAGCCGAAGCAGGAAGCTTCAAATGTTGGCATGGCACTTGCATCACGAATGAAGGTTAAGAAAAATAAGGACTTGAGTAAAGTCAAGTGTTTCAATTGTGGGGTGATGGGCCATTTTTTGTTGAGATGTCCAAAGAAGTAGAAGGGAGATGATGAAAAATAAAAGGGAAGTAGGTCACCCTTATTGCCAATAAAGTAGAGATGGATGAGCTTACTAGAAGATTGGAAGATGAAGAGGATGATTTTTCTATGATTTCTCACTTCTCATAGAGTACTATCAAAGAGGACGGATGGTATGTGGACAATGGTGTGACGAAGCATATGACAAGGTCACAAGATATTTTTGAGACTCTAACTAGATGGGACTCGAAGTTTCACATGGTGTTGGGCAACAAGATTTAGTTGGAGATCTGAGGATTGGGTGTTGTGCCATTCAGAATGGAGAGATGACCTATGATGCGGGTCCAGGATGTATTGTTTGTACCAGGACTCAGATATAATGTGCTCTCTATCTCAATGATGGAGAAGATTGGGTTTGAGGTCTTGTTCTAGGATGGGAAGGAAAGGCTCAGGCTCAAAGGCTCTAAGTCCAACGGGATTGTACTCAGAGTTAGAGAGCATGGTCTCTACAGGTTGACTGCCAAGCTTGAGGGTCATGGAAAGAAGCAGGGAAAGGTGCACGTTCTAGAGAAGCATGAGAAAGTGTAGGTGTAGGTGCAGGCTTCAGAGGATAAGGCATAGGTTCCCAAGAAGAAGGTACACTTTTCCAACAAGGTCCTAGTTCCAAAGACTTGGAATGAGTCTAGTTCGAGAGGGAGCTTGCAGATTCAGAGGGAGACTCTACAACCCAAGAAGAGTGTGTGGTCAGTTGTGAGAAAGGGTTCTCCTACAACTTCCAAGAAGGAATCATGGAAAGAGTGGAAGATGTTATGGGATAAGAAGAAGAATAAGGTTGCTTCTCGCAGTGACAGTGACACTTACGAGAAGGGTGTCATTCATCGTACAGGAATTGTTACGATTGTGAGCGCCAAGAGTTGGGCAAGTGCTACGAGAACTGATGATGATGATGATGAGATACTTCCTAGTATTAGAAGAACCTCCCTCGCTAAGAGGGAGTGTTGAATTGTGTAGCTTTGGAGGTAATCCAAGCCCTAGGGTTTAGGCTTTGGAGAGAAAAGCACCACAAGGGTAGATTCTAGGCTTGGAACCCAAGTATGGGGTTTTGGCACCCATTGTAATTTGGGACAAAATGATGATGGATTTACAACATGTGATGGATGAGGATGATAGTGCTCAGAAATATGATTCTAACACATTGAAAATCTTCTGAATCTGAGTTGTCATTAGAGCGATATGAATTTTTGAAATTGACAAATTAATTTGGTTGTCAGTAGGCTGACTTGATAAGTATCACTTCAAGTGATACATTGAGCCATTGTATGTGTATAAATACAAGGAATTTTGAGGTCATTTAAGGCATCCATTTGTGGAAATACATCACCAATAGGAGCTCTGAAATTTCATGGAGGAAGCCACAACAAAAGGAGCCAAGGGACAACGTGGAATATTTCAGGTTGTTGTAGGTGACAGCATGGAAGCCTAGGGTATTTTTGGGCGTGATTTAGTGTTGTTCTTGGGTGCATTTGTAGGGTAGAAAGGTTGAAGGTTGAAGGAGTATAGGATTATTGATTAAAGGATTTTTTGGTGGATTTTTGAGGGGGCAGTAAACTACAATAATTGTTGTGCTAGGCCATAGGCCTTAGCCAACAGCTAGGTTGCATTTAAGAGCTATGTTTGGGGTCAAACAAAGCTAGAAAGAGTTTCGTAGGGGTGGAGGACCCTCTATAGAGTAAACTGCAGTATTTTGGAGGGTTAGTTGCTGAGTTGTGTGAAGGAATAGGGTTGTAGGTGATACCCTAACCAGAGAGCAACAGTGCAATAGTGCAATGTGGTGACAACAACGGTTTTGGAGGGATGTATTAGGTCAAGGTTTGACCATGTTTGGATTAGATTTTGAGCATCCTATTGGTGCCATGTGGATGAAATTCTGTGGTGGTGAAGTGTCATCTTAGGAGAAGAATCAACAGTGAGTTGATTGGGTGTCATAGAGTTATTGGAGGGAAGCGTGTTGGCTACAAAAAGTAACCCTAGAAAAGTTATCTTGAAGGACAAAGAGTAGTTAAAGGTTGGATGAAAGACAATGCCAAAGTGCAACACTTTGATGGACTAAAGTTGTTGCTAGCATGGCAGATTGGAGCTCAGGAATTAGGCCTACCTAGAGAGCAGTTGATGAGTCTGTGTTCATTGTAGCAGATGTGACATACAATAGTGATAAGAGACATCCCTCTTGGAGTCTTGATGTGTAGATTCCTTGATAGACTAAGGCACTACTAGTCAATTGTATGGGAGCGAAGAACAAGATACGACATAGAAGTTGCACAAAAAAAAATTTCATTGTATATTGTAAACCATAGACTATTATATTACTCAGTTTGTTTAATACAATGAAGATTAGGATTGTACAATTTGTACATTTTTTTAAACTGTGTATATTGTGCATATGTGATTTACTGCTTTATATTCCCATTGTGCAAAGTAGTTTATTGTTGAGATTCTTGGTTTTGTAGCCTCGGTGATTTTAAGACTCTAACCTAGACCTAAGGTCATGGAAATTAAAAAATGAGTGGCTTTCATTCCTATAGAATGGATTTTTAAATTTCTGCATGAGTTCTTTAAGTTCTTGAATTGTGTTCAACATCATTTCTTTCATTTATTTTCCTAGTTGTTATGTATCGGCACAGACAGTGTAGATTCCTTTAAAATAAAAAAACTTACCCTAGTTGACAATTAAATGATTGTGGTTCATTCAAATTAAAAAGTGATTAAACCATCTGAACATTTTGGTTTTGGTGTCAGGGAAGGAAGTTGACAATACAGTTAGCCAATGTGTTTTTGTTAGTATAGTGTTTCTAGTGCAGAGGTTTTGGGTGGTAAAATGAGAGGTAAAAGCCTATACATCACTCTAACACACCTAAGAAGGCTCACCACTGTGATCATTAGAAAAATTAGGGTGTGTAAAAACTTTTAAATTTTCTTTTTAGAACTGTCTTTAGTTTTACAGATGATGGGTGGTAAGATGAGAGGTAAGAACCTATGCATCTCCCTAACATACCTGAGCGAGATCACCACCGTAAAAACTGAAGCATTTGGAGTGTGAAATAATTACACATAGGGTTCATGTGTAGGGTGTATGAATAGATACACAAAACATAGTAACTCTAATAAATCTACAAGAAAAACAGGTCATAAAAGGAACAAGAAAAGTGCAGATTTAGGGAGGAAAACATTCATTCATGAATTAATCTTAAAATAAGAGAGAGAATAGTCAAATTCACAGAGGGATACAAGAAAAACAAGACCACAAAAAGCTGTTACCCCCATATTAAAGTTAGAAGTATCTGGTTCCTCCATCTTAGGATCTCATCACCCTCAAACTAGTATACATACTCCCAAAACTGTAGATTCAATTCAAGAGCAATAAGGAGAAACTAGTGGCCAGGACTTTGGATCCGAAAGCCAAGGGGAAACCAGCGAGAAGCATTAAGAGCCAGAATTGGAAGAATATTCTTTTACTTATCAATACCCAGATTCAAAAAGTGCAGGGAAACAACTAGCCCTAGAGCAACTTGAATAATCATCACAAGAATCTCCATCCACAAGGCACTTACATGAATAGTCCTTGGGAGGAGACTCATCAAAACAAATACCAGGAGAATCTACAATGGGAGACAAAAATAAAAATAACAATGATAGGATAGATGTGATTTTTACCAGCTTTGAATTTCCAATAGGTGATATAAGGGGTGAAGCTCCCATAAAAAACATTCCTTTATAATCCCTTCCATCTTTTCAAGGATTGAATGTAGAAGATCCTGATACTTTTTTGTTTGAATTTGATGTTCTGTGCAGGAGCTATGATTATACTTTGGATGCTCAAAAGTTGAAATTGTTCACTGCTACTCTAAAGGGAGCAGCATTGAGATGGTTCATGGGAGTGGGGTCTGCTACTATTTAGACATGGGGAGACATAGAAACCACATTTCTATCAAAATATCAAGACTATTTTCAAACGAGGGACTTGAGGGAATAAATATTTAGGATGACACATAAGGAAGAAGAAAGTTTGGAGGATTATGTGGAATGATTCCACTATAATCTACAAAGATCTAAATATAGTGATTTGGATCTGGAAATCTTAAAAACTATATTCATACAGGGGATGAGAGATGACTGCCTCAGTAAATTGAATCTATTGAGGAAGGGAGATATATCTCAAGAATCAGTTGAAGAGATAAGAAAACTCCGCTTAAGATGCTCGATAGGATCATCACAAGGAAGAAGTATGGTACGGTATGCGTCCATTAGAATAGCAAAATCTGCAAATGGAGTGACCAGAGCCAAGATTAGGAATCAGTTTGAAAATCTTAAGACCAATCTCCTCGGTACCTTATCTTCCCAACTAACAACAGTGCCAGTGAATAAGGCATAGGATGAAGCCAATAAATATTTGGTTGTGTTCTGCCCGAAATGTAAAGAGAAACATTCCTTGAGGGAATGTAGAGTCAACAACATCAAATCGTGCAGTATTCATTATCTGGATTATTCTAAAGGCTATTGTCCAGAGCTTCCTAGATTAAAAGCAGTGCTCAAGGAATCAAGTGAGGAAGTTCAATCCTCCTACTTCATTGGGGTTATAGACATATTTGGGCACCGTAACCCCAATCTCATATGTCCATAAACCAAGGTCTTCTAAGCCCCTAAAAATTTTGTTTCATACCCTAAAGGAACAAGGTCAGTTGATTACATCATCTCCTAGAAGTTATCCCTGAAAAACTACTCAGAACTAATCAAAACTAGACCACACAGACTACTCAGTGCTAAGGGTGTGATGCATCTCACCTGCTACATGAAAAAAGTGCGATGCATACTGAAAATCCCTTTTGTAGGGTGTGATGAGTGAGAGAAGACAAATGGCAGAGGCAGTTGGCTAGGTGGAAACCCAAAGAATCTTCTAGAAACTGCCCATTTGACACTTGCCTCTCTAAATTTGCCCAGGAATGAGTAAGAGATCATGGAATCTCCAAGTGGAACCAAGAACTATCAGAAAAATGACACTAATCAAAATCCCAGAAGCTGACTCACCCACCTGCAAATATCTATATATGGATCCCTCATCCTAGAGATCCAGAGGCTGGAATTTTGTATTTTGTAAGTAAGTGTTGTTGGTTTCTTTGTGAAACATCATAGTGTTGGGTGATCTAGCTTTTCATGAGCTGAAGAGGCCTTTCACGCTGGGAGGATGGCACTGGATTAGACAACTTGGTTGTAATCCTCTCTTCTACTACTTCTATTAATAAAGCTATTCGAGTTTTCCTCAATATTCTTGTATGTTTCCGAATCTTGCATTGATGTATGCATTTGTATGGTTAATATATATCTGATCCTATATTCTTTATGGTTATAGATCTCTATGCTTTGATGGTATTATGTTGCTTTGACTCTATAGGTGTCCTTTGAAGCAGGACAAGTGAGGAAAGAGTGGCAAATCTCTGTCAAAGGGGAGAGGAAACAAGAAAGGAGCCAAGCGAAAGACTGAGGTTGGTACTCTCTGCTTCTCTCTCATCTATCTCTCATAAAGGAAAACACAAGTAACTTTAGTTTGTTTGTTTCTAAGATAGCTACCTGTCTTAGTGGGACTATCAGCGCTGAATGGACACTAGTTTTCCCAGTAACAAAATTGTGACTCCGCTGGGGATCGAATAGTTTGTTTGCTTGTTTCTATTTGTTTGCTTTATAAACTATAGACAGAGCTTGAAGTTAAGCCAGCTAACCTTCGAACTACTTCTATGCAACAAGTAGATCAACACTGCTTCATTCAATCTCTAGGTTAGTTTATGAACTGAACATCTGACTTGCAAACATCCTAAGTGCCCTGGTGGTAGCTCAAATAACCTCATTATATCAACCCCTATACTTTGTGTTTATTGCCTATCATTAGCTCAGCCTAAATCCCTAAACTAAGCTGCAAACTTTTAGTAAAAAACCAAACTCAGTCTCGTCCCTGAACCATCGCACTATCTCTCATTGGTAGTCTGGATGTATCGCACCTCCCGTGTGTTGCAGGTGATATGCATCCCCGTTTCCCTGTGTTACAGGTGCGATGATTAGGTGAGACTGTTTTTGCTTCCAGATTTTGGTTTTCTCTTCATTGTCTTCAACTTTATTTAGTAGTTTTGTTGTCTATGATCAATATATCACTGTTGAAACTCTCTTCCTTTGCATTATTCAGCCTCCATTGATAAAGAATTGTGAATGTTTTTATGTATTTTTCGTCATTTACAGTTCTCCTTTGCAAAAAAGTAGCTCAATCAAACTATCGTCTGTTGATTTGAAAGTGTCGCAAGTGTCATTTTCAGTCAAAGAAAAGAGTGTCGTAAAGTCTTCCTCTTTTTTATAGTCGATTACACTTTTTCCATTGTATTTGATTTGAATTAATAGTATTTCAAGTGTTGAAAGCAATTTTAAATTCGAAATCGCAAAGTGTCGTCTTAGTCTTCCTTTCATTTTTTGAAAAGAAAATTGTTAGTACTATGGCTTTGAAAGAAAAATAGTTCAGATCTGTACTTAGCATTCTTTTTGTCATTCACACATTAAGAAAGTGGAAAACAAATACATGCATGTGCATTTTCATTGAGAATACATGTAGAAATTGATTTAGGACAGTTCATCTTAGTGTGTGCTCTCTACTCTATGTTGAAATGATTTTACTTCTCTTTCCTTAGTAGCTAGGATTTTCATTGCAAAAAGAAAGTAAACGACTGTTTATCATCTTAGATTGCATATTTAGGAATTGTATATCTACGCAGTGAACCTTAAAGGAAAACTTCTTAAGAAAGATCAACTGTAAAATAAACCTTAATGAACATAAAAACACTTTGGAACCTAACGCATAACATCTAGAAGTCTAGGCTAGAGACGTATTCCAGCGTTGTAAATCCTGGTAATTATCGTTTTCATCGTAAGTTAGGTGATTCCTCCTCTTTGATACAACAAGTGCCAGTACGGGCTTGTGCTCCCATGTACCATCGAGTATATATTGGGAGACCAAAATAGGCTATATCCTTTATATTTAGGAAGTCGTGTCTGCCACCCTATTAATCGCAATGCACTGAACACAGCATTTAGGAAGACTGACTACCGTACCTTAAAAAGTATTCTGCATTTTTGTGATTGGTTTGGTAATCCCTCTGTCTAGATTTCCAGATCAGACACTTGTGTTCCTTTTCAGACTCCTTAAAAGAAAAGGTCCATCTGAGCACTTGTCACTTTAGGCTCATTAAAAATCGAAGGCGACTAGAGTCATCTTTAGCTTTTTCTCAACTCTTAAAAATTGAAAAGGCAAGTTGTGTCAAAGCATCATAAAATTTATTTTAATTGGAATAATGTCATTGTTCCCTCATTGGTCTTAGTTTGAGAAAATGGAGTCCACCAATCAAGGATTTCCCCTTGGAAGGAATCCTAGTCCCTTCTCCTCTTGGGGAGATGTTGGTGCTCCTCATATGGCTACTTTGTCCCTTCCAGGACTTACAACTGGCCTGCTAGTATGGCTTTTCTCGACCTCTCTCGTGCAAAACATCGTGATTCCTAAGCAATCAGATCAGCAACCAGATGATACTAGAGTTCCCCCCCAACCTTCTACTTCATTTGTTTCTCCCTCTCCTTCTTCCTCTTCGCTTGGTGAAGCTAGTAAAACTAAAAACCAAGTAACTGAGAAGAAAAAGAAAGGGAAGAAGAAGAAGAAGAAGAAGCCAACAGGAAAAGGGGGCAACCATGCATTGTCTGGTGAAAATCCACACACTGCACCATCCAAACCTAAATCTCCATGTGTCATTTGCAAAGGAGATCACTATCATCGAGATTGTCCTCACATCCCACGGATCTTAAGGGATTGGTCTCCTCGCTTGCACAATCTGGTGTCCTCAACCTCTGATGATCATGTTGAAAGTACACCGTCAACTAGTGAAAACGAAGTCAATGGACAAAAAGGAAGATCTAAATTTCCTTGTAGACTATGTGAAGGTGATCATGCCCTCCACCGTTGTCCCTTCTAGGATGAAGCTAAAAGAGTCTTGGATAACCATCCTGCTTCACCACTACGGCTTCCTCCTGGATACAAGAAACTCTTGCCGAGTCCATCACTAGTTGAAAATCTAACTAACACACCTTTGTTGTCAGTTAAAGCATCTATCATTGAAGATAAACCCTCTGAGTCCACACAAGACCAAAGTCAACAGGTCGAGATGGCAGTCGGCCCAGTCTTGTCTTCAGAAGGTATACCTTCAGATGATACAGTCACCAAAGAGAATGAGAATGACACCGTTCAAATTCTTTTTGTTAACACAGAATCTGATGAACTTGGGGCCAATCTACCCATTCCTTTACCGCAGGAAGGAATTTCATCAGAGATTCATCCGACCATCTATTCGGTCTCTCCTCCAAGCAATCTAGTCGTTTCCTTCGATTGGAATCTACTAGGGAGACCCGCCTACCATCTAATGTACCATTCCAAATCATAGTAAAAGCTTACAGAATGGTCATGGTTGGTACTATCATAGATGAAGGGGCTTCTGTGAGTATCCTTTCCTCCACTGCAACACTTGGTTTGCCATTGCTTCTGCCTGAGATTTGAAATCTGTCAGGCTTCAACAAAGGAACCAGTCAACCGTTAGGGATCCTTCCAAATTTTCCTATAACTTTGAGAAGGAAAATCGTTTATCTGAACGTGATGGTAGTCCAAGGGCCATTAGATTACAATCTACTCCTTGGGCATGACTACATTTATAGCATGGGAGTTATTGTTTCCTCACTCTTTCGAGTGATGTGTTTCCCGCATGAAGGTAGAGTGGTCCGGCTTGTAGACCAACTTTAATTCCCTGGTTCAAACACAACTACTAATCAAATGCCATCCCTCACTGGTCTTTTTATGCAAGGAATGTCTCATCAATCTCTATTCCGACCACCTGATGAACGCGAGTGATTTGGTGATTGTGACTGAAACCTAGGAGGCATGTGCCCTGGTCTACTGCGGCAGGAAAACCCCAGATATGAGGTAGGTTTCCGCATATGATATATGACTATTCTGACTCCCCTATTTGTTTAGGAAAATGGAAACAGACTGGAAAAGGATTCCTCTGTCAAAATTTATGTCTATTCCCGACAGAGCCAAGGAAGTGTTTTGTCTACAAATGTGGATGAAACAATCTTGCTAATGCAAGAACTTTCGTATGGTAACCTGGAAGCTCTATTTTATTATACCTGGGGGCATGCAAACCTTTTTGCATGCAAGTGAAAAGCGACCATTTATTTTCTCAGTTTGCAGGCTCTTAAACCTTTAAACTCGTAGGTTGTTCATTCCTAGTTTGCATAACAAAAGGCTTCGGAGCAAAGTTTCGAATGGGGCAAGCTCCCTAAAAAATGAACCTATCGATGAGACATCCTTATTATACGACTAGCACAAGAAATTTTTCCGCAAAGTTCAAGCTCGTTAAAAAATAAACCTAGCTATGAGCATATGTTCCCCCAGAGTTTAAGGGCATTAAAAAATGAACCCACTTCCGGTAAATAACCTTTGTGATCGCATTACTATCAACTTTTGAGCCTTGGTCGTGTTCTTACTGTCACCTCCACTTTTCAGCCGATCATCCACCTCCACTTGATTGTTTACCCTTTTGAGGAACAACTGCGAAGAGTGATTCTGTTAGCCACTTTCTTTACACTGTTGTGATTGAAAAGTTCCAAACCTTACTTGGAACCAGCTGCTACCCAAAAATATCACTCGTTTCTCAAAGACGAGTCTCTTTTAAGCTCTTTTTAGACTCGTAAAATATAAAAAGATTGTCGAGCAATTGGCCTCTATAGCTCATTAAATTCGTTGGAAGTGCCATCCCTCCTCTAGATTTTAATATTTTGGGACTTAAGGGATCAATACACAAAAAGATCGAGCGTTTGTCTTGTTCAGCTCATTAAAACTATCGAAAAGTCATCCCTTTCGTATTATTTTATACTTTTTCAGACTTAAGGGATTATACTACAAAAAAGGACTATTGGATTTTCCTTTCCATCTCTTTTTAGACTCTCTAAAATTGAAAAATATCGAGTTATCTTTGTCATTAAACTCATTAAAACAATAGCGACAAACTTGTCCATGCAGACAAGAGCGAGTTTCACTATCGCTAGGCTCGCTAAAACATAGTGACAGGTTTGCCCGAAGGGAAAATTATAGAACAAGCATATGTTATCCTCCTCAAGCTTGACAAAAATAAAGAGGTACTGGTCAGAAACGACTAGGGAAGAATTGGGAAGAAAACTTGAAGAAACTTTATTGGTAGCAGGTCGCTCTTGAACATGACACTTTCACTCCATCACCATGATTGACTTAGGTTGGGTTATTCCGTTCACCATTCATATCACCATTGTTCTTCCGTACCATCCATTTTTGGGGTTAATGCTACCAATCCATTTCAGTGTCATCGATATGTTCAAGAGAAGTTGCTCAGAGAATTCACCAACCCAGCTAACATCTCATCCACTGCAATACCTTCACGCTTCATGCTTTCATGACCGCCACCCTGAAACTTGTATCATCAGATCGTTTTCACCTCCACAAAATCATTTGCTTTGTTTCGTGTCGTAGATGTGGGATTCATTAAAGCCCTCCTACAATGGGTCATTTCTTGTCAACATCAACTCATTATCCAAGAAGTTGACTTAGGAACAACCCTTTCAGTACTTTGAAGCTTGCATGCCTCAATGGCAAGTTTCTCACTTCCGGTGATAGGTTTACATCAATGGCCTTCAACCGGAAGATTTTGCGTGGTGTTCGAAGTCAACTCATGTATTCGTACCATGTGAATTGTACTGCAATACCTTGATGGTCATTATCATTATCGGTGATTCCTCTCGCACCTGTTAACAGCTTACATCATTGGCTGGTAATCAGGTGATGTCTTTCCATGTTCGACATCAGAACATATTTTCACATGGATCGACTTGTACATGAGGTGAAGATTGAACGAGTTTGAAGACCCTGGATCTAGTTTCATCCATCCGGGATACAATATATTCAGGGAAATAAAAACATCAAATGTACATCATAGCTGCACAGATAATCATCCAAGCCAAAGGATGATGGCTCTACCAGAATCATCAGTTTGTCACACAGACAGTTGTCTATCATATGTACATGAAAATGAATTTATAAAGTTGAGCATGGGAATGCCTGCCTTAGCTAGATCATGAAAATATTATGAAGATAATTTATTGCATTGTATCTTATTACAGGTCGCCTTATAGTTTGAAAAACCTCGGATCCTCATGATAAAGCATTTCACCCGACATCAAAATATTTACAACCTCATGCTTTAGGGGGCAACTGTTATAGATATATTTGGGCACTACAACCCCAATCTCATATGTCCATAATCCAAGGGTTTCTAAGCCCCTAAAAGTGTTGCTTCATACCCTAAAGGAACAAGGTCAGCTAATTACATCATCTTCCAGAAGTTCTCCCTGAAAAACTACTCAGAACTGGTCAAAACTAGACCATGTAGACTGCTCAGTGCTAAGGATGTGATGCATCTCACCTGCTACATGCAAAAAGTGTGATGCATACTAAAAATCCCTTCTATAGGGTGCGATGAGTAAGAGCAAACAAATGGCAGAGGCAGTTAGCTAGGTGGAAACCCAGAGAATCTTCTAGAAACTGCCCATTTGACACTTGCCTCTCTGAATTCGCCCAGGGATGAGTAAGAGATCATGAAATCTCCAAGTGGAACCAAGAACTATCAGAGAAATGACACTAATCAAAATCCCAGAAGCTAATTCACCCACCTAAAATATCTATATTAGGACCTCATCTGATAATCCAGAGGCTTTGGAGTTTTTGTTTTGTAAAGAAAAGTTTGTGGTTTCTTTGTGAAAATCATAGTGTTGGGTGATCTAGCTTTTCATGAGGTGAGAGGGATTTCATGCTAGGAGGATGGGTTGATCAGACAGCTTGGTTGCAACCTTCTTCTACTACTTCTATCAATAAAGCTATTCGAGTTTCCTCCATATCTTGTAATTTCTGAATCTTGTATGATGTATGCATTTGTATGGTAATATTCCATCTGATCTATATTTTTATGGTTATAGATCTCTATGCTTTGATGGTATTATGTTGCTTTGACTCTATAGGTGTTCTTTGAAGCGGGACAAGTGAGGAAAGAGTGGCAAAGCTCTGTCAAAGGGGAGAGGAAACAAGGAAGGATCCAAGCGAAACACTAAGGTTGGTACTCTTTGCTTCTCTCTCATCTATCTCTCATAAAGGAAAACACAAGTAACTTTAGTTTGTTTGTTTCTAAGATAGCCACCCGTCTTACTGGGACTAGCAGCTCTAAATGGACACTAGTTTTCCCGGTAACAATTGGGTCTAGGAAGCCTTGGAAACCATGACCACCAGGTATGTCTCAAGATTTTTCTTTTAATCCATGGAATAATGTATAATTCTCAACAATTTCCATGGTAGTACTCCTCTCCCCCTCTAGCTCAATTTCCTTCACCATGGAACTAATGGTCTTCCCCTCCACCTTTCTAATACCCTCCATCTCAGCCATATCCTTAGCCCCAAAATTGGAGAGGAAATTCCTTAGGTCCAGCCCCTCCTGCATTATCGCTGCAACAACAATTATAGCTCTCACCTCTCTCATTACCTACTGCTACACCTTCCATATGACACAATTACCTGTACAACCTAATCCTAACCCAAATAACATGGAAAATCAGGCTTTAGAAGCTCCCGCTTCCTTCCAAACCTACTGCATTACTCCCATTGAATGCAATGAAATTCATCTACGATCGAGAAAAGTAGTAAAAACCTCTCATGTTATTACTGAAGAAGAATGTGAATCTCTTAAGGACGGTCCTATGGATTCTAACATAACTACTACAGCAGGTCAAGGTGATGTATCTACACTTGTAACAGCTAACCCAAATAATGTTCGTACATCTGTATCAGCCAACCTACTTGTTATAGTAACTAAGGACCCCTAATATCTGTAAAGATTATTAGAAACTAGGATGATTTCACAACTTGAATATGATTTTCTCAGAGAGTTGAAAAATATACACATAAGGATTCCCCTATTGCAAGCTATCAAGGATGTTCCCATCTATACAAAAAGAGTAAGAAGCCTATGTGTTAGAAAACCTTGAAGAAAGCCTTAGGACCCTATCATTATCCATGTGATGGGGAAATTATCAAATTTAATGACTGGTCAGTCTATGTTGACTAAATATAATGATCCATGGAATCCTATAGTTACTGTTTATATTGATGAGATGCCCATCCCAAATACACTAATTAATTTAGGGGAAATAATCAACATAATGACTAAAGAAGTCTTTACTACCCTAGGATTGCACGGGCTGAGACAAACACCTACAATACTAGAATTAGCAAACAATTCCCGTGTTAAACCCGAAGGGGTGTTGGAAGATGTAATTATTACGATGGATTCCTGGATGTATCCAATAGAGTTTCTTATTTTTCAAACCAAATCAAATTTAGGGGGGCATCCCCTGATTCTGGGAAGACCCTAGTTGGACACTGCAGAGGCATTTATAGGTTGTAGGTCAAGATTTACGACAATTTCATATGTACAGTCTACAAATAACCTCAATCTTTACCCCCCTACAAAACCAATAAGGATTTTGGAAATCCTTTGTGGGACGAATTCGAACCGAATCAAAAAACACCCAACCACTTCCTACCCTTGATAAAGCCCATTACTTTAAGGATGAGATAGAAGATGATATTATAAATGGTTTTATCATTATTCCTCTTTTTGTTGCTTCTATTAAGGACTTGAGGGAGGAAGATGTTGTGGAAGACTTGAGATTTGATCATATGAAGACCACTTTGAACATCAAGAGCAGCTTGGTTGAAATAGTACGAGGTAAAAATTTGAATGTTAATCCTAACCTGACTTCTGAAAAAAAAAAAAATGTCGTTACAGTTGTTAAAAAAGTATAAAAAGGTGTTTATGTGGGATTACATAGACATGAAAGGAATCTATCCTAACATGTTCACTCACCATAACTATTTAAAACAAGGTTGCAATCCAGTTAGGCAACCACAACGATGTATGAACCCAACACTTAAGGAGGTAGTAAAATAAGAATTATGAAAACTCCTAAATACCAATTTCATCTATCTAATTTCTAATAGTCAGTGGGCAGCCCCACTTGTCATCATTCCTAAAAATAATGGCAAGTGGAGAGTCAATGTACACTATAGAGAACTTAACAAGGCCACCCAAAAGGACCATTTCCATTTTCCATTCATAGATCAAGTCCTTGATACCTTGTCTGGAAAGAAATTCTTTTAATTTCTATATGGGTTTAGAGGTTACAATCAGATACATATTGCCCCAAAAGATCAGGATAAAACCACCTTTACCTACCCTTGGGGAACCTTTGCATACAAAGTTCTTCCTTTTGGAATTTGTAATGCGCCAACAACTTTCCAAAGGGAGATATTGGGGATATTCTCAGATATGTTAAGTGAATGTTTAGAAGTATTCATGGATGATTTTACACCTTATGGTAATGTGTTTGAAACAACATTAGTTAATCTTGAAAAATTACTAGAACGATGAGTACAAACTAATGTTGCTTTAAGTACCTAAAAATGCCACATGATGATGAATGAAGGAATTGTGCTAGGACATTTTAGCTCTGCTAATGGAATTAAAGTGGACCCTGCTAAGATAGAGGTAATTTTGAATATTCCAGTGCCCAAAACACAAAAAGAGGTACGTAATTTCTTGGGACAGTCAGGGTATTATAGAAGGCTTATAGAAAACTTTTCAATAATTTCATCCCCTTTATTTTCTCTTCTTTTTTAAGATATGGAATTTGTTTGGATAGGGAAATGTGAGCAGGCCTTTACAAAATTTTAAAAATGTGTATTAGTAGCCCCTATTTTGCGAGGACCAAACTTGATTCTACGCCACATATGCATGTGTAACTATTGTGGGATCTATATTGGGTCATCTAGAGGACATAAAACCATATGACATCTACTACATAAGCAAGAATTTGACTCCAGCTAAACTGAACTACACGGTGACAAAAAAAAAAAAAAAAAAAAATTATTGCAGTAGTACATTCCATCAACAAATTTCGACACTACATTATGTGATATCAAGTTTTTGTGCACACTGACCACTCTACCATTTGTTTTTTAATGAATAAACCAGTCACTAATGGTAGGGTTACGCGTTGGTTATTAATGTTATAGGAATTTGATATCACAATCCTAGATAAACCTGGGAAAGCATTAGGGGATTTTTGTGATCTAAAATGGGCCTCCTAAGAAAAATGTACAAAAAAACCAAACTTTATAAGAACCAATAAGATTCAAGTTGATGATGTCAACCATGGGGAATGATTCACCATTTTTGGAGTAAAAAAGTACAAAGATTAAAAAATAAATAAAGTAGTAAAATTGCTTTTTCAACTCATGTTTTCAACTTATCTGCCTAAGGTTTTACTCATATTTCAAGTGGGAGTACTTGTTGGATGCAAAATTTAATTCGTCATCCAAGGAGTACTCATGTTCCATACTTTCGATGGACCCTACTACACAAAAAATGAGAAATACATGAAAAAAACATGATTGCAATCACGTTTTTTGTAATTTTTCATTTTTCATGTGGCAGGGTCCATCGAAAGTATGCAACATGGCTACTCGGATGAGGAATCAAATTCTGCATCCAACGAGTGTTTCCGATTGAAATTTGAGTAAACCCATATGGAGATAAGTTGAAAAAATAGTTTTTTTTTTTTTTCCTTCTAAAATTTGATGATGTAATCTAATCTTATTTTATTATTTCCACTATTATTTTATAATTTCCTTAGGAGGCCCATTTTAGACCTCAAAAATCCCCTAATGTTAATGCAGTGGTTTATTTTCTTTTTAGGTTGACTATTGGAAAGGAATGCATGTCTGTCGAAGATTCTTTTCTCGATCAATATATTTTTTCTATTTCAACTCACTCACCGTGGTATGCAGGCATAGTTAATTATCTTGCTGCAGGAAGGTTCCCACAACACCTATCCTCAAAAGAAAAGAAAATAGTTATTCAACAAAGTGCAAGATATTCTTGGATCGAAGGAAATCTCTATCACACTGGGTCAAATCAGGCGTTGTGTGAGGGAGGACGAGATCTTTGATATCCTTAAAGCTTTTCATGGAGAACCTTGTGGGGTTCACTTTGCAGATAAAAGGACAAGGTATAAGGTGCTTTCAACAGGGTACTATTGGCCTACTATATTTCAAGACATAAAGAAATTTGTGAATGGATGTGACAATTGTTAGAGAATGGGTCAATTGATCCAGGCAGATGAGATTCTATTACACCCCTAGATAGTTTTAGAGTCATTTGAAAAGCGGGCCTTGGACTTTATAGGGCCAATTAATCCTTCATCTTAGAAAAAGTCCTACATCCTAGTCTGAACAGATTATGTCGTAAAGTGGGTTGAAGCAAAGGCACTAACGAGATCCACATAATAGGTTGTTTCAGACTTTTTTTTCGAAGACATTTTTGTTCACTTTGGGATACCTCAGGAAATAGTAACAGATGGAGGACCGCAATTCAGATCTCATTCGATCTAGAATCTAGTTGCGAAATACAAAATATGTCATAGGATTACTTCACCTTATCATCCACAAGAAAATGGCCAAGTGGAAAGCACCAATAAGGTCATTGAGGGAATTCTTACCAAGATTGTGGTCAGCCACCGGAGGAACTGAGCTAATAAAATTCATACAGGACTACATGGAGGAACACTATAGAATTATCACCATACAAATTAGTGTATGGTAAAAATCCTTTATTTCCCATAGAGTTTGAAATGAAGAAACTCAAAACAACACTACAAGTGAACCTAGATTTGGCTACAACACAAAAAAAATGGTTGAATTAGCTAAATTAACTTGATGAGAAGAGGTTGGCTACCATTCAGCAAATAGATATCATCCAGCAACAAAGGGCTAAGTGGCACGAAAAATTCATAAAAAATAAGGTGTTTCAAAAACGAGATTGGGCTCTACTATACAATTCATGATTCAAGGACTCCAAGGGGAAGCTCTGCACCAAATGGCTAGGTCCTTATGAAGTTGATACAGTCTTTGACAATGGGACTGTGAACTTAGTTACCATTGATAGTTCCAGGACACCATTACTTGTTAATGAGCATCGTCTTTGGTTATATCATAAACCAGCTTCAAGGGATTCATCTGTCAACATTGTCTTGGAATCTAACCTTCAAATTACAAGGGCGGGGGGAAATTCTCCCGTGCTACCAAATTTTTAAATATTCAATAAGTGTAACAGCTAAAAACCAACTTTTGTTGGCAATTGATACACAAAAATATATATAAAAAAACCACCGAAATAAATTAATAGAGAAAAAAAATAATAATAAATATATAAATAAAAAAATATGCTTGTGAAAAACTCTTATGGGGGCACAGAAAAATAATGGTAGCAGTTGAAAACCACTATGTGATAGTTGTTACATTCTTTTTCCCTATAAAAACATAATATATTTCATATATTTTATCCTATGTTGTTACAAGCTTAAGGTTTTTTCTTCTTCTTTTAAAAGTTTTTAAAGTGCTTTTAAAAGTATTGCAAATAAGAGTTCTGTTGTAAAAAAAAGTATTAGCAATTACATTTGTTGTTACACCTATATAACAGCTAACAATTTGTAGCAACAAATTGGGCACAATTGTGTTCTTCAATAAATGATATCAGCAAAATGTTGCTACCAGAATAAATGACAAAATCAGTACGCTGCCGCCGGAATCAATCACATCACCGGTACTTTTCTGCCACATCATCATCGGTAAGTCATTTCAAAAGGTATATTGGTTTTTCTTTATTTAAAAATTATGAAAATTAATATGATGTTCTGTTTGAAGGCCGAGGATGGTTGTCGCATTAAAAATCAGGGGAGGGCAAATCATTTCGTGATTTGTAATTTAACCAATGACAGGGCTTGTAATCATTAGAAAATCTTTCAATCATTAGCATATTTTTATGGCAATCATGCCATTGGTTTAAATGTCATTTAAGACAGATTTCCATAACCCTGGATTAATAATGAGACAATAATTCATACTGTATGACCCCTTGATCCAACATATTTGCCTTTACTACCCCGATATTCATCCCAATGAAGCACTTCATCTTCATTTCATAGAATTCTCAGAGAGCAAGTAGAAAGAGCACAAAGGGTATTTTCTGAAGCAGAGATGGGGGGAGCAACGGTAAGACATGAGCCTAATTCCATAGAGGCATTGGATAATTGCTTGGAGGCATGTCAATTTTCAAAGAAGCGGGGATGGTTCGAATTTTTTGAATGTCTCATAGGTTAGGAAGAAATTGTTTCCTTAGAGTTTGTTAAGAGTTTGAGCAAGAATCAGGCAGAGGCCAGAGGGTTGAAGTTCGAAGTCACTGAGGAGATAATTTCTAGATTATCAGCATTACAACCTTAAGGAAAGCGATGGTTTAACTAGAAAATCAATGACCCTTCCCTCAAAGCTAAATTTCTGCAGGGGGGAGCCAATTAGTTAAGAAGGGCAGGCGAATTGACTGACTGTCGCTTCCTCAGCCATGGGGAGATGTTTTTTTATTCATCATTAAGTATATTACATGTGAAGGATGGGTGACAATAGTGTTTAACTATCATTTTCCACTGTTAAATCATCTCTGACACAGGTAATTGATTAACCTTCCTTACTTCCTATTGGAGAATTTGAAGCATATGTCTATCGTTGTGAAGGTTGCTTCACATCCGAAAAGTCATGTCACCAATCGCGGTCTTATAAAATTAATCATAATAGAGGCCCTAGAGTGCCAAGGCAGAGGCTAGGAAGATTTCATTAAAAAAAAGACGAGGACTTCACGCCGAAAACAAGTCAAAACGCCCACTGACACTCCGAAATAAGCTAGGGTAGCTGAGGAACAAGGGAAACCCTCTAGAAGAAAAATCAAGAAAAGGTCGCTAGAAAATCCAGTAAGTGGCAAAACACCAAAAAGAAGGTTCAAATTTAGCACCCAACCAGAACCCTGGACTCCATCCAAAAATAGGTCAAGCAAGCATGAGGATGCAAGGAAGTAAAAGAAAGAGGAACATTCCAAGCAAGAAGAGGTTCCTTCGCCAGGTAAGAACGAGACCCAAACCCTACTACATAAAATTAAAGAGTTAGAAAAAGAAAATCAAGAATTAAGGCAGAAAATAGAGGATAATAAAGTGGAAACAAGGATTCCAAGTCTTGATACTCTGGTGGAGGTTATTGAAAAGATAAGAACAAAAACTACACAAGGTTATTTATATACAGCATGTGCTAAGAATTTAGCAACAACAAGGTATAAATTTTGTGCTGCAAGTACCATCTCGGAAGAAACCCAATCAGAACCCTGGGAGGTTGTTACACAAGAACCTGTTGACGATGTTTTTGTTACACAAGAACCAACAGGTGAAATGGAGGATCCCATTGTGCTTGACCTGGACACTGGAACACAAGAACTTGTCGATGATGCTGTTGTTACACAAGAACCAACAATTGAGGCAGCAGTTCCCTAGGAAGAAGAGGTAAGAGCTGATCCACAATAACATGTTGATGAAGTTGGTGTTACATAATAACCAATAGTTGAAGCATAATAGCTTGAATCACAAGATGCGGTTACACCCCCTACCGATGTTACATGCAATATAATACAAGATTCTGAAGCAAGGTGGTGTTCAGAGAAACTTTTGCTGATATTAGAGTTACAGAAATGGAAGCAGTTGGCACTCTCTTTGCAAAGGGAGTGATTTCACAGGAGTAACATAAAAAATTCATATATACTCTCAAAGAACAGTGGCCCAAGATGAGTTTTACGGAATAATGGACAAAGTGGGGAAGAAAGAAAACTGAGAAGGAGAAGTAAGAATGAATGCAACAATTATAGCAAAAGGTTGAGGAATTAACAAATGACAAAGATAAATCGTATAGACTCACCCTGAACCTTTTAGGATGCAT
This sequence comes from Pinus taeda, assembly GCA_000404065.3. Taxonomy (NCBI): domain Eukaryota; kingdom Viridiplantae; phylum Streptophyta; class Pinopsida; order Pinales; family Pinaceae; genus Pinus; species Pinus taeda. The sequence goes on along the minus strand of APFE030553785.1, from coordinate 186,458 downwards.
AAGGATTTCCCCATATTATCCAATCTTTTTATGGGAGAGATTTTATCTTTTTCAATTAAAAGTTGTCTATGAGAATGAGCCCTATTAGGGTAATTCTACCTAAACTTTATTAAATATTTTTCATGCATGTGATTTTGACAAGCAAAGCTTGTTATGTGAGCTTTTTCTACATAACATGATTTGTGAATATGCTAGACTAAACATGATTGTACACATATTATCCTATATGGGGGATTTACAGTTGCATGCCTTCATCTCCTTCATGAGAAATTAGGTGGAGTGCCATTTTGCCATGAAGTCATGTGACACAAATGAGGAGAAGGTATCCTTGTGGATAAGAGCAGAACCGGGCATGGCCACTGAAATGCGGTGTGAGTTTAGAAGGTTCCTTATTATTCCTAATATGGTGGAACAGTCAAACCTCTACAGAAGGAGAATTGTCAAATTTTGCCTCAACATATTTACACAACTGAAAATCTGAGCATTGAATGGATGCCTAAAATGTACGGAGGTTGGTAGTGCAATTCTGCAAGAGTGTGATCCTTTTAGGTTTCCTAATTTTGTGGTTGTTGTTACACGAGTCTCAGAATATGCCTAAATTGTGAAGACAATGGGAGATTTCCGGATAGAACTTAAACTTTAGTATCCTTGATCTAGTTTCTGATCGAAGACTATCAGCCCCATTACCAATTTTGCGATTATGAAGATGAATCATGGTCGTATCAGCTGATGGCTACTTGGGGTTATAGATCAGTTGACGAAAATAATGTTGGTGCTTATAGTTCGACATATTTACATTAGTGATAAAACAACGGTACCTGAATATTTTGCATGAGGACATGCAGTGCCTTCAATTGGGGGGAGATGTTGGGTGTAGTTTTTGAGCATATCTTAGACACCTCTTTCCCTATTTTTGATCATTTTCTCTTTAAACCCTCATGTTTGAATAAAATCCATAAACATTTAACTTTGAGTTGAAACCCAAATTATTTTACCACCATCTCTACGAGAATGGCTAAGTTAAGGATTGAGGAGGACACCTCTTGAAAATCCAAAGTGAAAGCAATTAATAAACCACCAAACAAACCAAATACATCCAAATTGTAGAAAGGGTAATCTTTTAGCCAAGGATTGAAAGTTACCCTATCTTTATCACCAACTAACATTATTTCTTAAATAATCATAATCCCTAGCTTACAAGCTCTAAAGAGTCATTTGAGAACATTTTTCTTGGACATGCCTTAGACCTCACTAAAACCAACATTCACATCATGGGGACACCCTGGGAAGGGATTTCCCCACACTAAGGACCCTCTATATAGTGGATTACTTTCCTCACTTGATATCAATAATTTCTTCTTGTTGGGATGTTGAGAGGTGAGATTTCCTCCCAGTGTGGGGATCAATCATAGGGTCTGAAGCCAAACCCCCTTATAAATATTGTTCACATTTATGTTTATATTTTGATATGAGATCATACATTTTGAAGCAAGGAAAAATTTATGAAAGGATAAACTTTATAGTGAGGGGGTTTCAATGAGATTCTCATGGAAGGACATGGAGAAGGAGCACTCAAATCCTTGTAAAAGTTCCCTCTAACAGAAAACTAACATATGTAACAACCTTTGAACCATTTATAATTTTTTAAGGAAGCAAAGGCATAGGGACAGAGGAGTAATGGAGTTACTAGGAATATCCTTGGAAACTTACTTTAAAGTCTGCTCCTTTCTAGCTTATCCGTGCTACTTTTCCAATGTTTGAGGAGGATTATTTTCTATTGATGGCTCCACCTCCTAAGAATTTTTTCGCACCTCACTCTAACCAAATGTTTCCTTTGAATTTTCCTTATTTACCCATATTTTCTTTGGCACCAGCTTAAAGGCAGCCAATTTCTCACATGAACTCTATAAAATACCAAATTCATCGCAAGTATAGCATCTAAATGTTAATTTCCAATAATCAATCTTTTGAATTCATATCCTACTCCCATAAACCAACTCAATTGCATCAACAAGGCCATATTTTAATTCCATTTCCACCTACAACCAAGCCCATTTTTTTTCCTACTTTGATTACCGATTCATCTAAACACTCACAAAGTGTTCAATTTTGTTGCCAATTTCCCCTAAAAATATTCTCTCCAAAAAAACAGCAAAGACATGGAAGGATAACCCAAACGTTTTGTATGGAATATGGTTCCATCTGTGGGTCGAATTCCACAAATTATCACTTTAAAAGCCAGACTTAAGGGCCCCAACACCAGTCATTCTCCTTTATTTTATAGGTGTTTGATTCCAATTTCATAGCAAAATAAAACCATCCCTTGACGAGCACAAAAAACTGTGAAGAATAATCGATGAATGAGAACCTTTTTTTTCTATATAAGACTTAAGGAAGTTAGGGCACAAAATATTTCCATTGAGTGACCAATAAAAACTTAATCATATACGTTGGGGACACCCATAATACTCACATTAGACCCTATTAACATTTTCACCCTACCCTTGTGCATTGGTATATACTTTTTCTTGCCTAGATTTACTCTTGAAGGTGTCAAAAAATCAACTAAGGTTTCAAGTTGAGCTACTATAGAATAATGAAATGAGGCCCCAAATGTTCAGATAACCTCACTAATGTGATCAAAATAGGGATCAACATCCAACAACTTTTCCACGAGCTCTATGGAGGATGCAATAATAGTGGAGCTTATTTCTACTAGGACCTCACCACTTGGACCCCCATCTGACGCTTGGGCACCTTTATGCACATAAGAGTATGGATAAATGATATACACATATTATGTATGAAAGGGTTTTAGGGGGTTGTGACTCCCATATCTATAATACTCTATATTCTCTATCATCATTAACCAACAAAGGAAATGTATATGGACTCACCTCCAAGCTCTTCACATCTCGAAAAAGGATAAATCAATATCAGAGAAGATCATGAGTTATGGATCAAAAAGTGAACCACAAGGACTGTGGGAGAATGTAGTAGGGAAGTTGTTAATTCAATTTCTCCTTAACCTTAATAATTTCTTGTGAAATTTATTTATCATATGTTTTTCTTAATTAGATATTCTTCATCAAACAATTATCAAGTGTAAAAACAATAAAGATAATGGACACAAAAATTAGGCTCCAAGCCAAGGAAAAAAACCTCCAAGGGGAAAACCCAGAAAATATCTTCTCTTCTTATAGAATCTGCTTCAAATGAGAAAAAAAGACCCAAAACCCTAGACCAAGTCCTCCTCCAAACAGCAAGTCATCCCTTACTATATGGTCAAAGATCAACCAAATTAGCAATGATCAATTCTACTTCAACTAGCTTACATCTTCAACTTCGACCCCCAGCCTCGACCTGCAACTTCGAGTTACAACTTCAACCTACAACTTCGGCCTTGTAGAAATTACAAAAACCCTAGCTTCTTCACAAGTGTTAGAGGAAAATAACCCAAAAACATTTTTTCTGGTTCTTTCTTCTTGAATTATCCTTGCCTTCTTGACCTTCATACTTGCTTCCTTGATGTTGTCAAGTTCAATTCAAACTTCTTAATGAAAGAGATCGAATTGGTCATTAAATTAGGTTGATGTTGCTTCTATTTATACACATATTAGGGTTTCAAATTCCTTCTTTTAGGCTGACTTCTCATTTCCTTGGCCCACTTGTTCTTGGAGGTTTCTAGGACTTTCTAGACTCAAAATCAATATTTTTTACATGTTACATCTTGCCCGATAGGGTCTTATATAAATGATAAAGACTCTCTTGAATCAAGTAAAATATTATTTTGAAATGATGAACCCTAGAATCATGAAGTACATGATTTACCTAGATGACCATCAAAATGGAGCATGAAACCCATACTCAAAATAATATTTGTCTTTCTTCTTTTTCTTGTAACATAAAATCTAAATAATGATTTGAGTGCATTAACAATTATGAAGACTGAAACTAGTTACATTTTCCAACACTTCCTCTTAACTAGGGAGGTATTCATAATTGTACACCTAATATAAGGTTATTCTCAAACTAAAGAGTTCTCATAAGAAGATTCAAATTGGAAATTCATCTTTAAGCATCAACATCATGACCAGCATTGTCAACTAGTAAAGCCTTAACTAGACAAGCTCTTTCTCATACTAGAGAATAATAGTAGAAGGCTTTATGTGATATACCACACTACGTCTACAAGGCACATACCCCATCCAGATGTTCACTAGGTATGTCCTTTTAAGACTATTCCTATCTTGGATTTCTAATCCTTAAAGAACACTCGTCCTGTTCAACTACTCTTGTCCTGGATACATGTCCAATCCTCAAAGAGTATCAATCCATTTCCTATCTTGTATTTTCTATCCTCAAATAAATCACATATGTTTATCCAATCCTCCATCCACCATTCTCTCTCCTTGGCCTTCACTTATACTTAAAATTCTTAGTCCTAGTCAAGTGCATGACACATGAGGAAGAGAATACAAATGTGAAGTTCGACATCACTCCCTCTCAAACAAAGAGGGTATCCATATTCCATCTTTATTAGGGAATGGATCCTTGCTCCTTTTCATTTCTCAAATATAGAGGAGATTCTTGACATCCTTTCAATTTTGGAAGTCATCACCACAAGATTTATAGCTCATCTTCATAAATGTATCAACTACCAGTTATTAATGGAGATAGTTTCATGGCTCCATCTTTCCTTCATATCATTATATTGAGATTTATTCCTTCTTGGATATTATAAATCCATCCTCTTTATTTAATATTTTAACAAGGTTCGGGACATCAATATTGCACATCAATTTCCTCCAATTATCATTAATGAAGGAATTATATCGAACCTTATCAAACTTCAAGCTAGTCATAGCTCCCTTTAAACATGAAAGTGATATTTGTTGATGTTGGAAAATTGGTCGTGTCTGGGTGGCTATTGGTTGTGTTAATGTTGGCATTGATGTCAACCAGGGTTAACATGATGATTGGGAGTCCAGAAGGAATCCCATGGTAGCTGCAGGCTTCATGTACAGAATCATCATAGTAGTAAGCTTACTGGAGAAGCCATAAAATGATGACTATGATGGTTGGGAGTTCAACATTTCAAGCATAAGAAGAAGATTCAAGGAGAAAAGAGTGGCAGAGTTTTTGCATCCATATTAAACGTACCATATGGACTCAAATCCTAAATCGAACCATCTTCATTGGAAATTTATTTGAAAGAGATTTCTAATGGTGTGTGGAATTATAAAAATGGACTCCTGGATCAAAAGTTATGGTCTACCAAAGTTCAGGGACTTGAAGTCCTAAGAAGGTTGAAATATCAGAGATTAGCATATTGGGAGCCGATATCAGAAACTTGGAGACTAGAATATTGGAGCATCAGAGTAGGATAGATCAAAGCATTGGAGTAGATGATATCAGAGACTAAGATATCAGAATATCGGAGGCCTGGGGTATCAGAATATCATAACTTCTTAACAGTAGTGTTTTAATAAGTTATGATATCCAGTAGGGTCGATATTTCTAAAAGAATTGAGGAATGTCAAGCAAGTTAACAAAGGAATTGATGCAAAACCAAGATTAATTGGGACTCTTTCTCTCTCCTCTTCTAAGACACATGGAAACATATCAGTGGGCCTAAGAAACTGAAGTGGCTAGTGATGTCAACATGACGTGATAGTGTGGTGGACACATGGCATCCTATTTTAGCATTTTCAGTGGCCCAAAGGGAAAAATCAGTGTGACACATGTCACCTCCCAGGAGTTTCCAAGTGTGGAAGTGACATCAACATATCGTAGGATGAGGATATTGTAACTACTGTGCAAATGATAATTGAGAAGTTACAATACAGGGGGCTCTGATATTACCTGGTGCATGGTCATGTAGAACTCAAAGGGAACATGGACTAAACAAAGGGAGCCAAGATGCAATCAAAACTTTGTTGAAGTCACGATATAAAGGGGCTCCAATATAATGCTAAGTTGTCAATCACAAGCTCGGTCCTATGAGAAGGAAAATTTTCATGGAAGATAAGGACTAAGGGAGCTGAGGATATCGAAACTAAATAGTTTCGTAACATCTTCCATGTTGAAGTTATGATACAGAAGGGTTCCAATATAGTTCTAAGTCAATGGTCATAAGTCTAGTCATATGAGAAAGAAAATTCTCAAGGAACCAAGGGCCAAGAGGGCTAAGGATATCAGAGAAGTGCAATATTGTAACATTTTGTTGGAGTTAGTTATGATATGTTGAAGTTCCGATGGAAAAGTACAATGATCTTAATGGATGGTTGAGTCTACACATGAAGAATCAAATGAAGAATGGTGGAGGTGGTTGTTGAATTTAGATAGATTTGCAGAAGGATCTGAGACAAGGAAACAAGGACAACATTTAACAGAGATGAATTAAAGGAATGAAGAAAGCAATCGGTTGCTTCACATACATGTCTAGTTGAGTAAAATAAGGAACAAATGGTCAATCCCTTAGTGTTATCAAGGTCTCTGGAGTAATAACCAAGCATGGGAGTCTCAGTAGAGTGTGTAGGGCACCTGAGATTAAATTCTTAGCATGGAGGTTTACGCAGGGAGTTAGTGGAGAACTTGAAATCCCATCTCTATGTTTAATGTTATGAAAAAGTTCAACTAGAAGATGCAACAACAATAGGAGTAGTAATGCCTAAGTACACTTGGGCTATATGGACACAGGCAGTAGAGACAACTTTGTGCAGTGTGCATCAGTGAATCAAAACCATCGATTTCCATAAATAAATGTGGGGAGTAGAGCATATTGTTGAAGTGTTGTGATGGAGTGTTGTGTGCATAGAAAAAGAGGTCTAAGCACCAACAATGGATAGATTGTTGGAGCAGAGAGAACAATGTGAGTATTGTGAGAAGAAAAACTGGGTTAGAGTTTGAAGAGTGTGAAATAGAACCTGTGTAGGAGAAGGCAGAGTGCTGAGGGCATGTTCCTATCACCAGCAAGCAAAGAGAAGTTGCATAATACCAAAGGGAGTCTATGGAACAATAGTGGATTGAGAGCAGAAGTTGTTTATGCAGCCAACCATATTGGTATTTTACTTGTAATGTATATGCCTCTGTTTTTTAGTTTGAAAATTGAATGAAAAAGTAGAACAGTGGAAAAAGTTGGTTGGTGTCTCTTGGCAAGCTTGTGATTGCTAACCTAAGGGGATTAGTGCCTGCTATGTGTGGGTGCTCACAAACAAACAGATGTAATTAAGTAGGTGCTTAATTTACATCATAAACAAACAACAATTTGGTGGTTTTTTTTCTCTAGGTTTCCAGTTGAAAACATTGTGTCAAATGTCTGTGCTACTCTTGTGATTGGTTGTATGAACATGAATGTTTAAAGTTGTTTCTCACTTCATTTATGAATGAATTATCTCACAAGTAAAAAAATAAAAAGGGACTGTAAGCATATTAGAAAAAAGAACAAAGAATCTCACTATTACTGATTCACCCCCCTCTCAATAATTCCTTATTCGAACTATTGGTATCAGGGCCTAGGCTCCTTCAGGAACAGTCTAACCACTGGAAGGTGGATCTATAAGGAATTATGTCTAGGGAAAAGAGTCAAGAGACTTAATCAAGTAAAATACCAGTCTTTTATGGGACCAACTGTTCATTTTGGAAAGTAAGAATGAAAGTGTATCTTATATCCTTAGGAGTAGATGTTTGTACTTCAATTCTAGTAGACTACAATGTCCCCGAAATTCCTCCCACTGATGCAGATGGTAAAAAATTATGTGGAAATAATGCTAAAGCCAAGAATGCCATTTTCATTGGTCTTAGTCAATCAAAACTTGTAAAATTTATGCATTGTAAATATGCTAAGTATGGGTAAATCTTAATCAAATTCATGAAGGAAATGACAAAGTCAAGCTAGAAAAACTTCAAACATTCAGAATGAGGTTTGAGAACTTGAGTGATCCAAGTCCGGGTGTGATGAAGGATCCTTCCAAGACCTTTTACTTTTGTGATGTGTTAAATTGCATTTTTAAAAGAACATTAATGAATACATCTGCATGCTATAAAGAGGAGGAACATGACAATCATCAGCACATGAAGTAACAAGACATTGATAATGGAGTTCATCCAAGAGGGACTACGTCTCCAGGCCCCAGTGTCAAGATGGTGTAGGCCACTGCATTAAGTGTTGTCAATAGTGATGATGTACGTAAGAGGTGATGTTGCGATCATACAAGGAAATGCCCTCACGCAGGAGTGGCTCCAAGAGATGTTCCACTATAGGAACTCTCAGTCAAAAGACTCCTATTAGTATACACAAAATTCATGCTTGATGAGCATCCTGCCAAAATGGCATAAAAGGGACCTCAATCCAAACATACATGACGACAACAAAAGTATCCCATCAACATACAACAAAGGTATCTCAAAAGATAACATGACGAATCATGACAACAAATACATCACATAGACGATTCTGCATCACATCAAGCAGGAATCATGAAAACAAGTAATAAACAAGATCCCTCATCAACATCAAACAAGGATCTGTGCAGCACAATGCATAGAAAAAGAAGTACATGAACACACTACATATACCTCACAATCAGGGGCCATCTGAAGAAGCGGATGTCAAACTGTTGAAGCTTTTCGTGCCATTGATCTCATGACATTAATGGTTGCTCACACATAAATGCTGACACCTGCATTCCACTTAGAAAAGTGGCTGGAAAATAAAATGAGAACATGAAAAATATAAACACACCATCAGATTTGTGGTGTTGAATAGTGCAAAATCAACTATCAAATTTTTGGTTTCTAAGAAATTGAGAATCTGGGGCTCAAGGAATCTTTTAGATTCCCCCTAAATTCCTCAAAGATTTTGCTCCATGGGTGGACTAGAAATCTGCAACTCATAAGGTGAATCTGACCTCGCCAATGCAATCCCTATGGAAAACCATGAAAGACGATTATAAACTTGATTATATTCCGACATGGAGAAAAATTACCTCGAGAAAATTTCAAAGATCATGGTTCCGATCCCTGTTTCTACAGCAGTCATGGTTCCACCTCCATACTGAAAAAATAGAAGAAAAATGAAGAACTTTGATGGAGAAACAGACAGCGCCATTGCGTTCATGGCGTCGATAAGTGCTAAAACCATATAAATTTGTCAAAATCTAACAAAGTGAAAATTCGACCCTCCTGCAAATTTCTGCCTCGAACTGCGTGCCATGCCTCCTCTCCCTAGGCACACTGATAAACTACGTTTAAATATAAATTTACTGGCATATTTTCCAAATTTGACGGTTGGAATGCTGGCTAAAAATTTCGGGTTGTTCAATAGGGTTGGGGGATCAAATCCCACCCCTCTATTTTTATTGGAAAAAAAAAATGTTGGAAGTTTTTGGTGGTTGGAAGGTTGGGTCCGCATCCCAAGGGTCGGCCCACCTTTCCCGTACCTGTTTTCAAAAGTTCTGTGGGAGGGGTCAGGGGTCATGGCGTGCCCCTCCACCATTACACATATGTTACATGGAGAGAGTTGGGGTGGCGGGGTTGGTGGTCGGCCACCCTTTTTTTATATTTTTTTTGTTTACATCAAAACTACATGTTGTTGGTAAAAATTCCAAATTTGAGCCGAAGGAGTCATTTTAACGAGGCAACAAGTTTTCCCAGAATCTGGTCGAAGTTGGCTGGATTTCGTCCACCGAAAAAGTGCAAATTGTGTCCTTGTTAATCCTGCCGAGTCATCAAAAAGTCAACCCAACTTTGACTGCCTCTATCTCCTTTGTCTAGATTCGAATTGGAGTGTTGTTTGCACTATTGGAATTAGGGCGACAAGCACTTCGATCTGATGTCAAGTTAATTTCCTTTCCACCACTTTGAATTTTGAGATTTTTCCATGCCACTGTTGTCTGGAGATCCTCCTGAATCAAACCTCCCCACTAAGGAGCTTTTGGTCCTCCAAAATCATGAAAAATAATCTGAAAATTGTTTGCACCTTGTCTGCATCGCTAGGATCCTAAAAGGCCTCACTTCCATCTCCTTCAACTTCTTTCTTCAGAGCCTTAAGCAATGAGCCGACACCTGCTACTTCTGTAACCTATAGTACATTATTTCGCAAATTACATGCTTTCTTTTCATGACCAACTAATGACCCAAGCGTCCCTACACTTGCCACAAGTTTATAACACATACTCGGTGGTCAAGTTTACATCAAGATGGACGCAACACTCCAGCTATGAAAACAAGGCCAACATATCATTGTTGCTTCAACAAGTGATGGAATACTCATCATCATTGCAACACATGATTTACAAAGATAAGGCCAAACACTATTTGCTTTGACAAGTGATGGAAACATGACATCACTTTCACAGTTTATCATGCAACACAAAATAAGACCAAACATCATTGTTGCTTAACAAGTGATGGAAAACACATCATCACTTTTACATTTTAAAATGCAACAAATGATTTACAAAAGCATGACCATGAAATTCTAACATCTCTAGAAACCATTTTTCACTTATCGATGTGAATGGGTCATCCCCCTATGGTGGTTTTGCTTGTCAAACAATTGTTTCACCTGGTTCATGCATCGACACCTTGTCTTTAAGGCGCTGCTATGGATGGAGTCTCCAACAAGTGGCTCTTTGATGGCCACTTCTACCACAATGACTGCAATACATGTTCTTTCTCCAGATCTATTTAAACTATTGTTGAGAGGGTCTTGCACACCTCATCCTTTTGTGTGTTGCCATTCTTTTCCAACACTTAGAAAATGTATCGTTATGTAATCCACAAAAGGTACATGTTTTTCGATGCCATGTTTTACATTCATCATTAACAACATGATTATAATTGAAATGAACATTCGAATGTCGAGTGTCGTTATACCTTTCCTTGTCATATCTGGTGTAAGTATGGTGATGAGAGCTTGTCTCAGCTCTTTACCTACAATGGAAATTGTCATGGAATGATGTGGATTTTTTCCCATGATTCTCTTTCCTCGATGATTTCGATGATGTCTCGGAAGCATCTGACACCTTTGAGCATTCTCCTTTGGTGTATCTCAAGCTTGCAAATTGAGGTCTCTGCACAACCTAGAATGGTTGAGTTATGCCTTAGTTATTAACACCAAGTTCTTTTTCCTCCTTGTGCCACGTCCTTGTAAGGAGCCTTATGTTTGTGCCTTATCCTTGTAAGGAGTTTTGCTTGCAGTTGTTGTAGCAAACTATGTTTCTCCTCTTTCTCTTCATGCAGACGCATCTTCAATTCAACGTTATCTGTTTGAAGACTTTGGTTGTTTTGCTTTAGTTCATCGAGGGCCTCTTCCGTGGCTTGCAACTGAAGCTGCAATCACACCTTTTACTCTGTCTCTTTCTGTATGGTTTCATAAATTATTTCCACTCTTTTGGAAATTTTGATCATGGTCTCGTACATTGCTTTTTCATCCTTTGTCGTTGCGCGTTCCATTGCTCACACTTGCAATTCACATCAACACAAAGACTGCTCTGATATCACTTGATCCAGGTCTGAGTGTGATGAAGGACCCTTCTAAGGCCTTTTACTTTCGTGATGTGTTAAATTTCATTTTTAAAAGAACATTAATGAATACATTTGCATGTTGTAAAGAAGAGGAACATGACAATCATCAGCACATGAAATAACAAGACATTGATAACGGAGTTCGTCCAAGAGGGACTACATCTTCGGGCCCCGATGTTAAGATGGTGTAGGCCACTGCATTAAGTGTTTTCAATAGTGATGATGTACATAAGAGGTGATGTCGCGATCATACAAGGAAAATTCCCTCACGCAAGAGTGGCTCCAAGAGATGTTCCATTATAGGAACTCTCAATCAAAAGACTCCTATCAGTATGACAAAAAATTCATGCTTGATGAGCATCCCGCCAACATGGCATAAAAGGGACCTCAATGCAAACGTACATGACGACAACATGAGTATCCCATCAACATACAACAAAGGTATCTCAAAATATAACATGACGAATCATGACAACAAGTACATAACATAGACGATTCCGCGTCACATCAAGTAGGTATCATGAAAACAAGTAATAAACAAGATCCCTCATCAACATCAAACAAGGATCTGTGCATAATGCATAGCAAAAGAAGTACATAAATGCACTGCATATACCTCACAATCAGGGGCCATCTGAAGAAGCAGATGTCAAACTGTTGAAGCTTTTCGTGCCATCGATCTCATGGCATCAATCACATGGAAATGGTTGCTTAACATAAATGCTTACACCTGCCTTCCACTTAGAAAATTGGTTGGAAAATAAACTAAGCACATGAAAAATATGAATGCACCATCGGATTTTTGGCATTGAATAGTGCAAAATTGACTATTAATTTTCTAAATTCTAAGAAATTAAGAATCTAGGGCTCAAGGAATCTTTTAGATCCCCCTAGATTCCTCAAAGATTCTACTCCATGGGTGGACTAGAAATCTGTAACTCATAAGGCGAATCTAACCTCACCATTGCGATCCTTGTGGAAAACCATGAAAAACAACTGTAAACTTGACTATATTCCGACATGGAGAAAAATTACCTCCTTGGGAAAATTTCAAAGATCATGGTTCCGCTCCTTGTTTCTACAGCAATGATGGTTCCACCTCCATACTGAAAAATTGTAGAAAAATTCAGAACTCTGATGGAGAAATGGACAACACCATTGCATTTGTGGCGTTGAGGAGCGCTGAAACCATATAAAATTTGTCAAAATCTGACAAAGTGAAAATTCAGCCCTCCTGCAAAATTCTACCTCGAACAGCATGCCCTGCTCCTCTCCCTAGGCACACTGATAAAATGTGTTTAAATATAAATTTTCTAGTGGATTTTTCAAAGTTTATGGTTGGCATGCTGGCTAAAAATTTTGGGTTGTTCAAGAGGGGTCGGGGGATCAAATCTCGCCCCTTTATTTTTATTGCAAAAAAAAACGTTGGAAGTTTATGGTGGTTGGAAGGTTAAGTCCACACCCCAAGGGCCAACCCACCTTTCTCGCGCCTATTTTCAAAATTTTCGTGGGAAGGGCCAGGGGTCGTGGCCTGCCCCTCCACCATTACACATATTTGTTACGTGGATAGAGTTGGGGTGGTGGGGTTGGTGGCCCACCACCCTTTTTTTATATTTTTTTGTTTACATCAAAACTACATGTCGTTGGTGTAAATTATGAATTTAAGCCGAAGGAGTCATTTTAATGAGGCAACAATTTTTCCTAGAATCTAGCCGGAGTTGGCTTGATTCTGTCCACTGGAAACATGCAAAGCGTGTCCTTGTTAATCCTGCCTAATCACCAAAAAGTCAACCCAACATTCACTGCCTCTATCTCCTTCATCCGAACTCGGATTAGAGTGTCATTCACACCATTGGAATGAGGGCGATGAGCACTTTCATTTGATGTCAAGTTAATCACATTTCCGCCACTTTGAATTTTGAGCTTTTTCCATGCCACTAGTGTCTGGAGATCCTCCTAAATCATTGAGAATGAATGAAGATGAAAGAATAGAAGAATACTTCCTCAGAGTTGATGAAGTAAATAATATTATTAAAGGACTTGGTGAAGAGGTCAAGGAATATATGATTGTTCATAAAATATTAAGATCTCTTCCCATGAGATTTAGTGTTGAAGTCTCAATTATTGAAGAAATGGTTAATTTAAAGGATCTCAAGATGGATTAGCCGCATGGTACTCTCACATCCTATGAGATCAGAGTAGGAAGAGTAAAGTATGAACCTAAGGAAGCATCAGTTAAAGTAACCAAAAAGGCCAAGGAGAACAAAGATCATCAAGACTACTCTAGATGTGAATCTGATCAGGAGTTGGCTCAACTACCCAGGAAACTAAAGCGTGGCTCAGGAAATTATAAATGGAAGTTTCCCTTTAAATGCTTTGATTGTGGAAGCTTTGGACATTTTTTATCCAAATTCCCTTATAAAGAAAAGGCTAAAAAGGAACATGATCAGAAATTTGGAAACAAGTCTCAGAAACATCAAAAGAAAAATCTCTATAAGAAAAAGGGGTTCTACTCAAAAGAGGATAGCTCAACACTAGAGTCAGACAATGAAAAATCTTTAGAGAATTACTCAGATAAGTATTTACTTATGGATTTTCAAACAAACTCCAGGAAACAAAGTATTATGGACTCTGAAGGTGAAGAAGAAGAAGGAGTAGTAGACCTTAATGGGGAACTCATAAGTTCCCTTGATGAGTTAAAGAAAGCGAGGAAGAAGAATAAACAGTTGAAGGAACAACTACAATGTGTTGAAGAAGGTATGTATAACTATGATGATTGGGATTTTTCTTATCAAAAAGAAAAGCTTGAAGAAGTTATAAAGAGAAAAGATAGTTTAGTCCTTCTACTAGAAGAAAAACAAGGAACATGTGAGAAACTAGAAGAGAAAAAAAAAATTAAAACAGGAGTTGCTCAAGTTGAAGAAGGAACCAATCTCAAGGACGTGCAAAGATGATATTTTGTCTTTGAAAGTTAAACTAGAAGAAGCTAACTGAAAGGAATGTTTTCTTCAAGACTTGATCCAAGAATGGGAAGAGAATTATCAGAGTCTTCAAGCAGAGGTTGTCTCTCTAAGAATTGATCTTGAAGGAATAAAGACCAAGAAGGGCTTAAATGAAAAATTTGCAGAAGCCACAAGGAAACTAGATTAGATTCTAAATAGCCAAAGGCCCTCACGAATCAAAATTGTTCCGAGATAGTAAAAAACACTTGGATTGTGCTCTTAAAAGAAAATTTGGAAGCATTTAAAATTTTAAAAAATTTAAAGCTCAAGTAGAAAATGGGAAGGACTTAAAAGTAAAATACTTAAGACCAGACAAAGGAGGAGAGTTCACCTCAAGAGAGTTTGAATCATTTTGTGAAGAGAACGACATCAGGAGGCAGTACTCAGTGGCTATAACTCCATAACAAAATGGAGTAGTGGAGAGGAAGAACAGAACAATCCAAGAAATGGCTAGGGTAGTGTTGGATGATGCAGATGTGTCTCACATATTCTAGGGAGAAGCAACACAAGTAGTGGTGTATCTGTCAAACAGAACTCAACTTAGGCCTAATAGTAATAAAAACCCCTATGATTTTTGGAAGGGAAGACCTTCATCAGTTAAACACCTCAAGATGTTTGGGAGCAAGTGCTTCATCAAAAGGAATGATAAAAGTCTTGGAAATTATGAATCTCACGCTAATGAAGGAATATTTCTCAGGTACTCTACTCGAAGTAAAGGATATAAGTGTTACAATAAGCAGACAAAGAATATTGAGGATTGCGTTGATGTGATAGTATATGAAATAGCTTCACAACCTGAGTCCTCTAAAAGAAATATGAACTCAGATGATGAAGAAAATTTAGATATGAGGTTCATAGATCGAGAAGAAACAGATAGTGAAGGTGAGGAAGAAGGCACAACTCCAAGGCCAAAGACACCTTCCAGGTATGTACAGAAAGAGAATCCTGAGAGTCACATACTTGGAAATCAAATACATGGTGTCCAAACCAGGAGAAAACATGTTGACAATAAAATTGATCCAAGTATGGCTCTACTATCACAGATTGAACCCAAGAATCTAAGCCAAGCAAGTGAAGACAAGTTCTGGGCGAAAGCTATGAATGAAGAACTTGACAAAATTGAAAAGAATGACACTTGGCAGATTGTTCCAAGGCCTAGAGAGAAACGTGTTATTGGAATCAAATGGGTTTTCAAAAACACGTTGAATGAGCAGGGTCAAGTAATCAAGAACAAAGGTTGATTGGTCTGCAAATGGTATTCCCAAATAGAAGGGGTTGATTTCAAGGAAACCGTTGCACCAGTAGCATGACTGGAAGCTATCTAAGGTTTTCTTGCTCTTTCTTGCCATAAAAACATCAAGGTATATCAAATGGATGTGAAGTTTTCATTTCTCAGTGGAGATTTGGAAGAAGAATTTTACATTAAGCGGGAAGAAGGATTTATACTCACCACAGATGAAGGGTTCGTATGCAAATTGAAGAGAGCTCTATATAAACTAAAACAAGATCCCAGAGCTTGGTATGAAAGGCTAGAGAAATACCTTCAGCAACAAGGATTTAAGAAAGGAACAGTTGACAACAATTTATAGATAAATTCTGAAGGTGGCCATCTACTAATTGTAGTAGTGTATGTGGATGATATAATCTTTGACAGTGACATGGAACAATTGGGGCATCAATTCACAAAATGTATGCAGATAGAGTTTAAAATGTCCATGATTAAAGAGTTGTCCTTCTTCCTAGGTTTACAAATATCTCAGTCTCCACAAGGAGTGTTTATATCCCAATCCAAATATCTCAAGGAAAATCTAAAAATTTGGGTTGGAAGATTGCAAGCTAGTGAGAACACCCGTGACTACAAGTTGCAAATTGTGCAAAGAAGATGAGACACCATTGGTAAATTAGACAAAATAGATATCCATGATAGGAATCTTGTTGTACCTTAAAACTTCAAGACCAGACATCATGAGTGGGTCTTGTGGCCAGATTTCAAGCTTTCCCATATGAAAGTCATGTTGTTGTTGTCAAAAGGATTTTCAAATATCTTCAAGGAACAATAGAATATGGATTGTGGTATGTTAAAAGAGAAAATTCAAGTTGAAGGCCTACACTGATGTTGATTGGGCTTCCAGTTTTGATGATAGGAAAATCACCTCTGGTGCATATTTCTTCTTGGGGAAATGATTTGTGTCATGGGTTAGCAAGAAACGAGGCTCCATTTCTTCATCGATTATTGAAGCAGATTATATTGTTGTTGCTACTTGTTGCATGCAGATTCTATGGATGAAGCAGAATTTAAAAGATATTCAGGTAGAGATGCTTGATCCTATTCCAATTATGTGTGACAATACAAGTTTCATCAACATCTCCAAAAATACAGTCATGAATTAAAATACTAAGAATATTCCTATCAAGTTCGATTACTTGAGGGAACAATTTGCAACCAATATTGTTAAACTTGAATATGTGGCCACTGAGGAGAAACTTGTAGATATCTTTACTAAGCCTCTGGAAAGAGAACCATTTGAATATCTCAAGCAGAAGATAGGAGTTGTAACTCCTCCTTCCAAATGACTTCATTTTGGTAGGTGGTGGAAGCTACTAAGCATGTGGGATCCATAGAAGAGTAGGTTGCAATGATTCAGGGGGAGTACTTAAAAAGTATACTTTTCCATTGATGCCAAAGGAGGAGAATATTACTGGGGCATCGGAGAAGACCATGCAGATTACTAGGGCATCAAAGAAGATCATGCCTAGCCTAAGGGGGAGCTTATGGTGTTTCTATAGAAATTCCCACCTGTAGATCACCTAGTAATGTAATGTACTAAAGCAAAACACTTGATCTACTTCTACAAACAATTTAGCGGAAGCTTAATCCAACATGAGCAACATCAATAAGAACACATATAACTGATATGGAGAAATCAATCACACATAACACATAACAATTTACCCTGGGAAAGCCTCAACCTAAAACCCCAACTCTGTATTATCATACAAGTGGAAATATAGCCAATATTACAAAAAGAATCAGTCAAAAGCTATCCTAATCTCTCTGGAATACCTTTGTTGCTCATAGATAGTCAAAGGCCTCTATCTAACCTCTAGTATGCCCTCCAAGCCTCCTATTTCTTTGCACAATTCTGATTGGGGTTCAATGCAGCCACTTGGTTGAATTGGCCTCTTCACACACTCACTAACCTCTGATCCAACTACGCAATCTTGAAGGAGATAAATCCTCATCATGGATCAGCTTCCTTTATAAGAAAAATATTCATCCAACTAATAGTACATTGTCCCTTCTTTGATCTCAATTGGGTCTCTGTCTGAACTGACATGCATGAGTTATACATGAGTGAATACTCAATTATCTGAAATACAGTAGTTACATGCATGCAAGCATTAACTAACTGAACTCTCATTAATTTAACAAACTATTAAATTAATCTAACTAGACTTGACTCAGTTAACTGAGCCAACTAATTACAACTCATTATTACAACTCATCCTTATCTCTTAACTAATGGATAAATTCCTCAATTAATAGATAAAACTGTTGCATGTCCTCACACATAGACTTTCAAGTTTGTTTTTCCTTAACTAATTAACTCAAGATGAATTAATTAATTAATTTACAAACTGCTATTAATATCAAATTCAAATTTTACTTCCTATTTTTAGTCTAGGGACTAACTAAAATAGGAATCCATCCTGAACTGCTAAAAATAGAATGCTATTTTTAGCGCTTCCATTTTTCATTCCTTATTGCTCAATCTAGCACTGGTGCCAAACTGCTATTTTTAACACTTCTATTTTTAGCATTTCTTGTTGCCATTTTCAACACTCCCTCTCAACAGGAAAGGCATTCAACTCGAACCTGATCATGTACCTCTGGAATGTTTTGTATGCAACACTTCTACGAAGTATGGTTGCTCCAGCAACTCTCGAAACAAAAAAAAATAAAAAAACTCCCCACTGACCTCTCTGTTGGGCTAGAACCATACTCTGATGCTGAAGCTCTACCTGTTGTTGAAAAGTGCTCCCTCTCTGACCTCTAAGCTGCTACAACACCTCATGCATCTTGCATCGTTGCACACCTCTCTGTGCCATCCTACACTGGTGCAACACTCATGTGCCTCTCACATCGTTGCAGCCTACTAGCTCTACACACTCCTAGGACTCTTGCACTGTAGCTCTCTCTGCCGCTCCATCTACATCTATCTCTACCCAACCAGCTAGTCCTGCTACTCCTCATCGGGACTCCCGTAGAAAAATCAAATCAAAGAGGTTGGGTACCTCAAGGATCCTGCCCCTATTCCAACCTTCTTGGGATTGTTACTTCACATGCCCCACCTCCGACCTGGAGGTACGGATGCATGTCATCCCTCTACCCACTTGGCTTGAAATTTTGCCCTACTAGAGGTCTCTGCATGAGAGGATGCCTCCACTCAGTCTCCTCTAAACTTATCCAGTTGTGGCTATTCCACAACCTCCTAAAGTTGCTTCACCAATTGTGGCTCCTCCATAATTTTTTGAGACTTCTTCTAGGACTGCATGTTGAGAGGTAATTTACTCTCCCTCTCAACCACCAAGTATCTAACCTTTTTCCTTGATCCTCAAGGCTTTGCATGCATCTTGTACCTCAAGTGCATATAGGTTCTTGGCTAGCACACAAATCTGTTTCCACTTCTATTTCCCACCGTCACGAAAATTTATAAATAAAGAGTTGATTTTAAATCAGCGATATCTCCCTCATCCGAACTCCAATTTAGCATATTTTTTTTTTTTATTTTGGGTATTTTTCCGCAAGGAATCTATATCTACTATTTGTTTCTGAAAATTTTGAACAAAAATTTTCAGATCTGCTCTGAAAACTCCCAGCCCAAAACTCAAAACTTCAAAATCTCCTCTAGTATATTGTTCTCCGCTTTGATCACCTTTGCTTTGATACCACATAGAAATTCCCACCTATACATCACCTGGTAATGTAATGTACTAAAGAAAAACACTTGATCTACTTCTACAAACAATTTAGTGGAAGCTTAATTGAACATGAGCAACATCAACAAGAACACATATGACTTGTTATGAAACCAACTCACAAAAAGATAGAAAAGATAGATGAATGCCTTAGAAATAAGCCTCTTCGAGGGGGAAACCTCCTTTACATTACACAAATGAACAATTCTTGGATGATACAAATGAAAAGACCTCCTTCTATATATAGGAGTCTAAGGGGTCATAATATAATCAGAGCCGACATAACAATAATAATGTAAGGGCACAATAATAACAATAGTGGGCTTCTATGGGGCACAATAGTAACAATATGGGCACTATATGAGTACATCAATATAATAAGGGGGTTATGCTAATAAAAATAAGGGGTTACACTAGTAGTATAGGGGCCTAATGTGCCTCTCTCCTTCAAAAAGTGTTGTCCTCAACGCTTGAGTAGTTCTTGATACTTCTGCATAAAATTCTTGTCCTCCCATGTGGAATCTTTAGCGGGTGAGTTCTTCCACTTGATGAGATACTCTGAAATTGATCGATTTCGTAGCTGTTAGGTTCTTGTTTCTGTGAATGCTTTAGGTTCCAATATGAGTTTTCCTTCCTCTTCAATTTCTGGCAATATTGTTTGAATTGGGATCTTATCCAACTTTTGAATAAGTGGCCATACTTCTTCATCCTTCTTCCATTCATCCCTTGCTTCGTTTATCCAATCTGGTTGGATAATAGAAATAGCACAAAACGTTGCTTCCACATCCTCATCCTTTCTTGAGAGTGCATCTACAACAAAATTTTGCTTCCATTTTCTATAGATAATGTCAAAGTCATAACCCAACATATTTGTGACACATTTTTTTTGTTCTTCTAAGGATAATAGTTGTTCTAAAAAGTATTTAAGACTATCATAATCCATTTTTACCTTGAAGTGTGTTCCCATTTGGAAAGGTCGCCATTTCTTAAGTGCATGTAGTATTTCCAACATTTCCTTCTCACAAATAGCTTGCTTGAGATGTAGCAGTAAAAATACCCAATCACCTACATCAAAACATTTTCACTACGATGTTGATCTACTTGTTGTTTCATTCGATTTTGCACCAAAGTAGCATTATCCTTTAAAAGTTGGAGAACTTGTTGTTGATGCACGATGTGAGATTTCACAACTTGAACCTTTTTCTTCTTGATATGTCCTTCTATCTTTAGAGTTTGAGGAGTGATAATTTCTTCCAATCTTTTACAATATATGGTCGAATTCATTTCTTGATGCTCGATGTGATCTTTCACTTCTTGAACATTTTTCTTCTTGATATGTCATTCTATCTCGATAGTTTGAGGAGTGGTAATTCCTATCAATGCTTTACAATATATGGTCTGATTCATTTCTTCTATCTCTGGGGTTGAATCCTGGTGTATATTCTCTTCTTTTGATGTTTCTTGATCCTTTTCTTCATCCTCTTCATACTCTACGTAAAATAATTTCTTCTCAACACACTTATGACCTTTAGTGCATTTGCTATAACAATTGTAACAAAGCCCTTTTTCTCTTTTTTCTTCCAATTGTTGTGGTGTAGCCGTTGTAGGTTGTGGAAGGCTAAGAGAAACAACACTTCCATCTTCATAGCTGTGAGGGGTAGAATTAATTGTTGCCATAATTTTACTTTCTAGTATGTCATAAAGCCCTTTTACTCTTTCCAATTATTGTGGTGTTGCTCTAAAGAAGGTGTTGCTCTTTGTATCCTCATAATGTGCTATCATTTCCTCTATGAGAATTGACCACGTAACAAGTCGTTTACGAGAAAAAAGCCCTTTATACCATAAAAATTGATATGGTTATAAATATGAAGATGCAATACATACCTTTTGTAATAGTGGTACACCATGTAGATCAAAACATTGCTCCATATGAAGTATCCAATTTACCAGATCCTTCCCATCAAACTTCCTCATCTTGTTTTTCTTGATTTTCGGAGCTCGATCTTGGAACAACTATAACTCTGTACTTTCAGATCTTTAAGTTCTGAAATTCTGACCTGCAGTAGCCCTCTATATCCTCTTTCCAATGCCACCAGTCTGACCCCAATTGGATTCTCCAAGGAAGAGTTATGCGAAATCTCCCACAGTGACTTGATTATAGACTAGTTCAGTAGAGCGAACTTGTATGACATGCCACGAGTCACTGTTTCGACCTTTAGCTCTGACATATATATAGAAGAAACTACCGTCTATCCTCTTTCTGTACCTTCTTACAAATTTCAATCCAATGCTCAAAGACAAAGTTATGACGATTTTCCCCAGGTCACCTGTTTGGAATGTAATTCAGGAGTCTGCAAAAAGACCAAATTCCTCAGGTCATATCTCCACAAATATAGCTCAAAACGCTCTAAAATTCGGACCCGAGATTTAGTGTGATGTATTCTCAAATCGGTTTTGTTTTCAACTTCTGAAACATCATAGAAAAAAAATAAGTTATAGCGAAAATGCCACGATGACCTGTTGGGAGCAGTGAAACCCTAGAATCCAAAGCTCTGATACCAAATGTTATGAAACCAGCTCAAGAAAAGATAGATCAACGCCTTAGAATTCAGCCTTTTCGAGGGGGAAACCTCCTTTACATTACATAAATGAACAATTCTTGGATGATACAATGAAAAGACCTCCTTTCTATATATAGGAGTCTAAGGGGTCATTATATAATCAGAGCCGACATAACAATAATAATGTAAGGGCACAATAATAACAATAGTGGGCTTCTATGGGGCACAATAGTAACAATATGGGCACTACATGGGTACATCAATATAATAAGGGGGTTGTACTAATAATAATAAGGGGTTACACTAGTAGTATAGGGGCCTAACATTGATTTTGAGATCGGATACATTAAGGGTAAGGAGAACATGGTTGCATATTCTCTTAGTAGGAGAGTGAAGATGAGCCATGTTGTAGTGGTGAGTTCGTAGGGGATAGATTTACACGATCAGATCTTATAGGAAAAACAACATGATGACAGGTACAGGGAGGTTAGGCACAAATTATAGCAGTAGGGTACATGTGATTAGGATGTGAACTATCATCTCTTGCCAGATGGCTTGGTGAGATTTAGGGACAGGATCTATGTGTTAGATGATAGTGGACTCAAGAAGCTTATCTTGAGGGAGTTTCATGTGAAGCCATATTCAAGTCACCCAAGGTATCATATGACATTGACAATAGTGAATAATTTCTACTATTGGACGAATTTGAAGAAGGAAGTGGTAGAGTTTGTGGCTATATGTTTGGACTGCCAACATTTGAAAGTAGATTGTAAGCATCTAGGTCGATTGCTTCAACCTATTCCATTCCATAATGGAAATGAGAGGTCATTTCCATGGATTTCATTATAGGTCTTCTAAGGACATCAAGGTAGCATGATTTTAACATGATTATGGTAGTCAAGTTGAAAATAATGTATCTCACTTCATTCCAATGAAGACTACTTATTCAGCTAGTGAGGTGGCATAGGTCTTCATCAGGGAGATAGTGAGGTTGCATGGTGTTCCAAAGAAGATTGTGTTGCATAAGAATGTTAAGTTCACTTCCAATTTTTGGAAGGCTTTTTTTGCAGGTTTGGGGATATATTTTTCCTTCATTATAGCTTGTAATCCGTAGACAGATGGACAGGCAGAGAGCATCAATAGGATTCTAAAGGGTATGCTGAGGATGTATGTAATGCACCAACATATGAGATGGGAGGAGTACCTTCCATTGGTTGAGGTTTCTTACAATAATGGTTTTCAAAAGTCCCTTAGGATGAGTTTGTATGAGGCACTATATGGGCGGAGCTATAATAATCCTATATGTTGGAGTGATCCAGTCAACAAGGTACTTATAAGACAGGACATGTTGGAAAAGAGAGAACAGGAAATGCAAGTTATAAAGAAGAATATGAAGGCAACACAGGAGAGGAAGAAGATTTACGCAAACCAACACAAATCATTTAAGGAGTTTCATGTTGGGGATCATATGTATTTATGCATCAAGCACAAGAAGAGATCCTTGAGGATTGGATCATGTGCGAAGTTGGCACTACAATCTTGTGGGCCTTTTGAGATTCTTGAGAGGATTGAACCAGTGGTGTACAGACTTACACTACCTCTGACAGTGAAATTCCATGATGTTTTCCATGTTTCATTGCCTAAATATATGTAAAGGATGTCGATCATGTTATTGATTGGTTTGTATTACTAGTGGAACCAAAAAGAGAATTCCAACCAAAACCTCAGTGCATATTACAGTGGAGAAAACTCATGCTCCAAAATAGAGAAATCGAGCAAGTTAAAATGCAGTGGAAGCACTTTGTTCCTAATAAAGCTACATGGGAGATGGCTTATCAGATGTGGGTTATGTATCCT
Source organism: Pinus taeda (assembly GCA_000404065.3). Lineage (NCBI taxonomy): Eukaryota > Viridiplantae > Streptophyta > Pinopsida > Pinales > Pinaceae > Pinus > Pinus taeda. The sequence continues at coordinate 162,526 of APFE030553785.1, read as the reverse complement.
TCATTGTTTGTCAATGGAGGCAAATGAGTTTTTGGTATTTGTACATACTCATGCAGGGTTTTTGTTGTAAATACCAAAATGAGTTGTAATATAAAGCTCCAATAAGCAATATGGTTGTGTTGTAGGGAAAACCCAACACTCCCCATTACTTCAAGTAATAGGGACCCTTTCCATTAATTTTTTGACTAAACATATTTTATGATTTTCATTTAAGTTAATTATCTTACAATTTTCTCATTTTTTCGTTTTTATTGGATTTCTATTTTGATTGTTTCATTGAATCTGACTTTTAACTAGCTTTCCATCAATACTTGTTTCAATTCATTTGGTCAACCGGTTTGTAAAAGGCACTCCTTTGAATTTTGACCATTTTCTCGCCTGGACTAAAAATGTAAATAAATGTACAATATTTCGATTTTTCATTGATAATTAAGTTCAATAGTCATTCGTTGTATATATTAATTTTTATTGAATTTTACTAATTTTTCACTAACGGTCCTACAAAATGACCCAGATAAGTTGTACAATAAATGAAAAACACGTTTCAAGATCTTGGTAATTTACTTCAATTTATTATTCTAAAACAAGTTGTCAAGATCGAATTCTCAAAATTTCAAAATGGCTATAGTCCAATTTGTAGGATTATTAATTCCACATGGGCCCCACTTCATATCTCTTCCTTCCTCCCAAAATCCTGATCTAAACAAGAAATGCGATCCAAAAATTGTGATTTTAGAACTGCGATCAAAATTGAGATTTTAGAAATGCGATCAAAATTTACGATGCGATGATGCAATATCGCATATCGCAAAAATCTAAAGCACTGCAAACTCGTCCCTTAAAAATGTGTGATGTGCGATTTTGGAAAATATAAAAGAGGTTAAAACTTTTTAACATAAGGTTCCTTCTCCACTGCACATTACCTCATCCTACCTCATGCTCACCTCATCCTCCACTCACTTCACCCTCCACTCACTTCCCTCCTCCGTCACTCCTCTTCACGTGGATGGAATAAATGAAAAAAAAAAGATTAATTCCAATGGTTTGTTTTATATGGATTTTGGATTATTCCAATGGTTTGTTTTGTATGGTTTGGATTGATTTCAATGGTTGTATATAAAAAAATTAATGTAATATTATATTACTTAAAATAATTATTTTTATTTAAATTATAATTTTATTACATTTTATTTTTATGTAATTCATTTCCATCTTAATTAATTTCTGTAAAGAATTAATTTAATTTGTAATCACAATTAATTAGCATTAATAAAATAATAATCGTAATCTAATCTAGGATTAGAATTTAATTTAAAATTTCTGATTTTTAGCCTAACAAATAGAAATTCGAGTATTCTGGTAATTTTAATATGCCAACTTCAAAAGTTCATAAATGGAGTTTTACTTGGCCAAATGATGCCCAGGATGGCTCATTAGAAAGATAAAATTATGGAGAACAATTATGAAGTGGCCACAAAGCCAAATTTGATCATTTAATCATTATAAAATTAGACAGAAGATCAAACTCCAAATTTTTAAACAAAATCAATTTTCTGAGTTTTATTTTCTGCATTTTAATTTGCCCACGACTTCTTCTAAGTGCAGACTCATTCGTCAATAATCTCCTTGGATAATTAAATCATCTCAGGGATCAATAAAAACCTCATATTTCATTTTCAATTATTTATTTAATTGAATTTGATTGGATTTCTTTTAATTCCAAAATTATCATTGTGATTTTATTTTTCTATTTTAATTTTGTCTTGATTTGTTTTGCGGGAAAGAAGTTGAAGAGATGAGGAAAACAATATCTCAATCAATGAGAAGGCTCCAGCAATAGAAGAATGAAATTTTGAGCCAATGAAAATTGATTAAACAAATTTCCTCTTCAACAAACTTTTTTATTAAGAATTATTTTGAAACTATTTTAAATAGAAGATTGTAAAATGTAATCAGGGGCTCTCTCCTCTGCAATTCTAGAATTCTAAAAGCACTTATGTAATAGGAATTTAGATTTGTAGGTGGAAGGAAAAAAAATATTAGATCTGAGGATTATTGAGGATTTTTCTTTTGCATTCTGAATTATGTCTAATGGGCAGAGTTTGTACTATTGCAACTCTTGTTGTAACAACAGAAGTTCAAGCATTATAAATGACTGTTGGAGACTAGAGCCTGAGAAATGGATTCAATAAATTGGTATTTCTAATATTGTTGTTTTAAATACTAGTTTTGTTTTATGATAACAAGAATGTGTCATTTTATTCATATTTGTGCACTACTGTAGGTATGAGTAATTTGTCTCAATCATATGTTATTATTCATCTCTTCTCTTATGGGTTGAATTCTGATTTCTGAGTAATTATTTACTCAGAATTATGTTTTTTAATACTAGTTTAACAAATAGTGATATGGTGTGAACTACTTCCTCATATTATTTTTTAATTATTTGAATTACTAATTAAACAATCAATATCATTTTTTGAACTTCTTCCTAAATGTTGTTGGTTTTTTATTTCAGTTAAGAGGTCTCTTAATAGAATATGTTTTGGTATACATAATGTCAATTAGTTGAACTACTTCATTAGCTTGATACTCATTATAAGCCAAACATATTTAAATCTCAATCATTTAAATATCTTGCCCTTAGTTGGGTTAGATCTATATCTTCTTAATTCAGATAGGATTAGGATTTAGTTCATTTTGCTTGAATTATAGAATAAGTTTGCATTTAGATTTAATGTTACATTCTTATAAGTCCTCTGCCCAAAGAGGCAAAATTTAGTTGTGGCTTAGCTGAGCCCCAGATCAGCGTAAGGATCACTTTCTTGCCTGACCAGCAAGAGGGTTGATCTCATGTCTCTTCTCCATTGGTGGATGAAAGTCATATTGTAAGCCATTTTGGAGATTGAGAAAAGGTAACTGAACCTAGTTGAATCAATCGAAACCACTATTCCAAATGGAAAAAGAGTTGCTTTAAGGTCTAGACCAGGTGGTCATCCCCCAATGTTGTTGCAGCGAATTTCAAGGCTTCAATATTTTTGGCGCTAGAAGAAGGGCCTAAAACTTATTGTCTATTGAAGTCTTTGTATTATAACATTTTATTTATCATGATGGCTCCTCTTAAACTTCCAATTTGGAGTTGTATCCATGGACATCCATCTTCCAATACTCCACCTGAAGTGGTAAGACTCTTGTCTCATGTAAAGTTTAATGGTAAGAGAAATTCTTCTACTTTTAAGAATGCCTTAAAATTCATTAAAAATTTTCAAATTCTACTTTTCAAGGAATTGATAATGGTATTTTATGCAGGATTTTTACTCTTGCATTCTTGGAAAAAGCCAGAAGCTAGTGTCAATCATTTCTAATTGCCTAAATTCACAACTGAGATCAATTTGTTATAATTTTCCTTTGTAAATTTGACGGTTATAACTACGAACAGGTAAGTGACGATTTTGACAATTTACAAAGATTAGAAAATGAATCTTTGATTGATTTTATCATCAGGTTTCATTTAAATTGTTTGAAAATTAAAATTGAAGAAAAACCTACAAAAGAGGAAGTATTATATTGCTATGAACATATTTTCTCTGTTCCTCCCATTCATAATCCATGTGAAATTATTTCAAGCTTTGCTCAAACTCCTTCCAATTACATTAACATAATTGAGAGTTCCAATATGAAGATGCAAACAAATGATGATGAAGTGGCATGTATTATGTACAATCAATTCATTCATTTAGTTTACACTTCCTACAATATTGATAGTCATCAGGATGCACCTTCACATGTCAGTGAATCTCAATCACAAAGATTGGAAAATTTTACTATTCAAATGCAAGAATATACTAGCAATAAAATTGAAGAATATACTACTTTGAAATCTGAAAATCAGTGCGTGTCAAATTTAGAAGATTAGAGCATAAATCAGTAAGTACAAGCAGTGATTAAAATTCCCAATAACAGGCAATCTGCTATACAAATTTTTGAAATCTTTTCCGATGAACAAATGTCAAATTCAGGATAGCAAAACAACATTCTTCAAGAAAGCACAAGTACACAAATGAATGATCTCAAATCTGAAATTTAGAATGAGTAAAATGCACAAGAGCTCCTAAAAGGAAACATTTTTATAACCATTGCTTTTGATTCTCATTTTTCCCTTTATCTTAATATTTTTGCTAATAAAAATTTATCCCCTCTTAACATTAATGATATTTCAGAAAACATGGAGGTTGACCTTAACAAATTTCCAGTTAGTTTTTATCAAGATAGAGAATTAATTAGTGATCATTCTTCTAGCATTAATGAACATGTGTTTTATATTCCCTCTTACTTCGATACAATGGATGAGATCAAAGGGAATTCTAATGAATGTCATGAAGTCATTTATGATAGTTACTTTGACATTGATAATTTTGATTTTCCTTCTTCACAATTGAATTCTCATGATCAAAGTCTAATCAAATATGAAAATGAAGAACACTATAATTCAGAAATTGTTTCAAATAGTTCTCATTTTCAAATAATTAATCATACTCATGATTTCAGTATTCAAGAAAACATTCCAATCTATGATTTATATGATGATCAAGATCCCATTCCTGTTCATAGTCATGGTTATCTTTAACTCACAAGTTGGTATTGACAATCATTCTAATTTCATTATTCTAGCCAATTCTTGTGAAAATGAAATTGTTTTAAATCAATATCAATTGTATTGTTACAATAATTGTAACAATAGTGTAAACTATAATCTGATGTTATTTTTTTTCCTTCACTTATTTTGTTTAAATTCATATTTGTTTTCTGTTTTTAATTTTTGATTTTTATATAATTTGTGTTGGCATATTGAGCAGCTTAGTATTTAACAATCAATTGATATGTTGTCTGAATGGGAAAATGAAGTTTCAGATTCTAATCATGAACATCAAGAGCTATTAATCTTCCAATTTCAGTTAATGTTCATTTCTTATCAATTATTTCTATCTTCTCAACGGCAGTGTCAACAAGACAATGTATTTTCACAATGTGACCAACAATCTAATTCAATTAATAATCTTCCACTATATCTAACATATTTTCATCCATTCTTAACAGACCCCTTTGAAAAATATTTTGAAAGTTTTCCTTCACAGAAGATTGTTAATAATTTAACACTTGCATATAACACTAACAAATTTATGCATGCCATTTTATCTAAAACCTTATTCTCATGATCTGTCATGTTATCTTATCTTTTGAAATATCCCAATCAATAGTGGAAATCCGTCCAAATTTCTATGATCCAATTGAAATTCAATTGGATATGACATTTCAACATAAGGTAATTGTAAATAATATATTAGCAATAACATTACATTCTGCTTTCAGATATATTTTCCTTAGTTTAATTCTATTTGAATTTTTGTTACTAATTATTGATCTGTACATGCATGCAGGAATTAAAATGAGAAAGTGGTTACATTGGAAGTACGACTATACCTAGTCATGTTTCCTTAATTAAGTTAGAAGTTAGATTAGATTTACTTTTTGTTAGCACCTATTTCATTCTTCCATATTTCAATAAAGAAAATAATGAATCTCACTTCTTATGAGCATTCCCTTTCATTTTCGACAAAGTGGATTAGAATATATCAGAAACTTATGAACCACTTGATTCTCTTATATTTACGAAGCTTCATTAGATTAATCATATATGACGAAAATCCAAAGAATTGTCATGTCTTGACAATCCTTGATTCATGAGTATTTCTGAAAATCTCATTGCCAACACTCTTCTCATTTTATGTAAATTGGAGGTGGATGTAATATGAAAGTTCATTACTTAGCATTTTAGATTAAATAAATAGATGATCTTGAACATATGGGAATTTTGAAAGATACATGGGAGAAATTGAAGATTCATGAGGTAAACTTACAATCAAAATTCTTCCAGGTATGCATTGTAAAGGTTCATCTTCATCTATTATTTGATTTTCTTTTTCATGATTTATTTTCTATTTATCTTTCAGTGGATTTTTACTATTTTTTCACTAACAGTCCTACAAAATGAACCAACTAAGTTGTACAATAAATGAAAAACATGTTTTGAGATCGTGGTAATTTACTTCAGTTTATTATTTTAAAACAAGTTGCCAAAACCGGATTCTCAAAATTACAAATTGGCTAATCCAATTTGTAGGATTATTAATTCCACATGGGCCCCACTTCATATCACTTCCTTCCTCCCAAAATCTTTATCTAAGAAATAAATGCGATTCAAAAATTGTGATTTCAGGAATGTGATCAAAATTTGCGATGTGATATTGCAATATCGCATATCGCAAAAATCTAAAGCACCGCAAACTCGTCCCTTAAAAATGTGCAATGTGCGATTTTGGAAAATATATGAGAGGTTAAAACTTTTTAACATAAGTTTCCTTCTCCACTCCACCTTACCTCATCCTACCTCATGCTCACCTCATCCTCCACTCACTTCCCTCCTTCATCACTCCTCTTCCGGTGGATGGAGTAAATGAAAAAAGATTAATTCCAATGGTTTGTTTTATATGGATTTTGGATTAATTCCAATGATTTGTTTTGTATGGATTATGGATTGATTTCAATGGTTTGTGTATTAAA
>APFE030553785.1:131416-155885 GCA_000404065.3 Pinus taeda | reverse complement strand
AATAATAATTGTAATCTAATTTAGGATTAGAATTTAATTTAAAACTTCTAATTTTCAACTCACGCAACAGAGATTCTAGAATTTTGGCAATTTTAATATACTAACTTCAGAAACTCATAAATGGAGTTTTACTTGGCCAAATGAGGCCCATGACGACTCATTGGAAAGATAAAATTATGCAAAACATTTATGAAGTGATTGAAAAGCCATATTTGATTATTTAATAGTTATAAAATTAGGCATAAGAGAAAGCTATGAATTTTGAAAGAAAATCAATTTTTTGAGTTTTATTTTCTACATTCTCATTTTCCCACAACTTCTTCTGAGTGCGGACTCATTTTCAATTATTTATTTAATTGAATTTGATTGGATTTCTTTTAATTCCAGATTTAAAATTTTGATTTTATTTTTGTATTGTAATTTTGTTTTGATTTGTTTTGTAGGAAAATAGTTGAAGAGATGAGGAAAACAATATCTCAATCAATCAAAAGGCTTTAACAATAGAAAAATGGAATTCTGAGACAGTGAAAATTGATTAAACAGGTTTCTTCTTCAACAAAATTTCTTGTTAAGAATTCTTTTGAAACTATTATAAATAACAAATTGTAAAATGTAATAAAGGGCTTCTCTCCTCTGCAATTATGGAATTCTAAAATCACTTTTGTAATAGGAATTTAGAGTTCTAGGTGGGAGGACAAAAAATACCAGATCTGGGGATTATTGAGGTTTTTTATTTTGCATTTTTAATTATGTATGATGGGGGAAGAGTTTGCACTATTGTAACTGTTGTTGTAACAACAGAAGTTCAAGCATTGTAAAGGACTGTTGGAGACCAGATCCAGAGAAATTGATTCAATAAATTGGTATTTCTAATACTAGTTTTTTTTATGATGGCAGGAATATGTCATTTTATTCGTATTTGTGTACTACTATCAGTATGAGTAATTTGTCTCAATTATATGTTATTATTCGTCTATGCTCATATGGGTTGACAAACTAGTTTTTAAGTAACTATTTACTCATAAATATGTCTTTTAATACTGGTTTAACAAATAGTGATATGGTGTGAACTACTTCCTCATATTATTGTTTAATTATTCGAATTACTGATTAAACAATCAATATCATTTTGTGAACTTCTTCCTAATTTTTTTTGGTTGATTATTTCAGTTAAGAGGTCTCTGAATAGAATATGTTTTGGTATACATAATGTCAGTTAATTGAACTACTTCGTTAGCTTGATATTTATTATAAGTCCGACATATTTAAATCCCAATCATTTAAATATCTTGTTCTCAGTTGGGTTAGATCTATATCTTCTTAATTGACAAAGGATTAGGATTTAGTTCCTTTTACTTGCATTATAGAATAAGTTTGCATTTAGATTTAATGTTACATTCTTATAAGTCCTCTTCCCAAAGAGGCAAACTTTAGTTATGGCTTAGCTGAGCCCCAGATCATCTTAAGGATCACTTTCTTGCCTAATCAGCAAGAGAGTTGATCTAATGTCTCTTCTCTATTGGTGGATGAAATTCATATTGTCAGCCATTTTGGAGAATGAGAGAAGGTAACTGGACCTAGTTGAACCAGTCGGAACCACCATTCCAAAAGAAAAAGGATATCTTTAAGGTACGGACTAGGTTGTCATCGCCCAATGTTGTTGCAGAAAATTTCGAGGCTTCAACATTTTTGGCGCTAGACGGAGGGCCTAAAACTTGTTTTCTATTGGATTCTTTGTATTATAACATTTATTTATCATGATGGCTCCTCTTAAACTTCCAATTTGGAGTTGTATTCATGGAAATGCATCTTGCAATACTCCACCTGAAGTGGTAAGACTCTTTTCTTAGGTAAAATTTAATGGTAAGAGATATTCTTCTGCTTTTAATCATGCTTTACAATTCATTCAAAAATTTTCAAATTCTACTTTTCAAGGAATTGATGATGATATTTTATGCAAGATTTTTGCTCTTACATTCTTGGAAAAAGCCAAAATTTGGTGTCAATAGCTTCCAGTTGCCTCAATTCACAGCTGCGATCAATTTTCTTCAATGTTCCTTTTTAAATTTGACAGCTATAACTACGAACATGTATGTGACAATTTTGAAGATTTACAAACATTCGAAAATGAATATTTGATTTATTTTACCATCAGATTTTGTTTAAATTGTTTGAAGTTTAAAATTCAAGAAAAACCTACAAAAGAGGAATTATTAGATTTCCATGAACATATTTTCTCTCTTCCTCCCATTCATAATCCAGGTGAAATTATTTCAAGCTTTGCTCAAACTCTTTCCATTTACATTAGCACAATTGAGAGTTCCAATATGAATATGCAAACAAATGATGATGAAGTGGTATCTATTATGTACAACAATTCCTTTATTTAGTGCGCACTTCCTACAGTATTGATAGTGATCGGGATGCACCTTCACATGTCAGTGAATCTCAATCACAAAGCTTGGAAAAATTTACTATTCAAATGCAAGAAGATACTAGCAATAATCTTGATGAAGATATCGCTTTTAAATCTGAAAATTAGTGTGCGTCGGATTCAGAAGATCAGAGCATAAATCAGCAAGTACAAGTAGCGATTAAAATTCTCAATAACATGCAATCTACTATACAAATTTCTGAATTCTTTTCTGATGAGCAAATGCCAAATTCAGGATAGCAAAGCAACATTATTCAAGAAAACACAGTACACAAATGAATGATCTCAAATCAGAAATTTACAATGAGGAGAATGCACAAGAGTTCCTAGAAAATGACATTTTTATAACCATTTCTTTTGATTCTCATTTTTCCCTTTATCGTGATATTTTTGCTGATAGCAATTTATCCCCTCTTAACATTAATTATATTTCTGAAAACGTAGAGGTTGATATTAACGAATTTCCAATTAGTTTTTATCAAGATAGAGAATTATTTATTGATCAGTCTTCTGACATTAATGAACATATGCTTTATATTACCTCGTGTTTTGATACAATGGATGAGATCGAAGGGAATTCTAATGAATGTCATGAGGTCATTTATGATAGTTATTTTGACATTGAAAATATTTATTTGCCTTCTTCACAATTGAATCCTCGTGATCAAATTCTAATCAAATATGAAAATGAAGAACACTCTAATTCAGGAAATGTTTCAAATAGTTCTCATTTTTAAGTAATTAATCATACTCATGAATTCAGCATTCGAGAAAACATTCCAATCTATGATTTATATGATAGTCAAGGTCTCATTCCTATTCATAGTCATAGTTCTCTTTCTAATTCACAAGTTGGTATTGACAATCATTCTAATTCCATTATTCTGGCCAATTCTTGTGACAAAGAAATTGTTTTAAATCAATCCCAATTGTGTTGTTACAATAATTGTAACACTAGTGTAAACTATGATTTGATTTTATTATTTTTCTTTCACTTATTTTGTTTAAATTCAGATTTGCTTTTTGTTTCTAATTTTTTACTTTTAGATAATTTGTGTTGGCATATTAAGCAGCTCAGTATTAGACACTCAATTGATGTGTTGTCTGAATAGGAAAATGAAGTTTCAGATTCTAATCATGAACATCAAGAGCTATTAATCTTCTAATTTCAACTAATGCTCATTTCTTATCAATTGCTTCTACCTTCTCAAAGGCATTGTCAACAAGAGAGTGCATTTTTACAATATGACCTACAATATAATTCAACTAATAATCTTCCATTGTATCTAATAGATTTTCATCCATTTTCATAGACCCCTTTGAAAAATATTTGAAAATTTTTCCCTCATGGAATATTGTTAATAGTTTAACACTTATACGTAACACTAACAAATTTATGCAAGCCATTGTATCTAAAAACTCATTCTCACGATATGTCATGTTATCTTCTCTTTTGAACATCTCCCAATCAATAGTGGAAATCCATCCAAAGTTCTATGATCCAATTGAAATTCAACTGGAAAGGACATTTCAATAGAAGGTAAAGTAAATAATATATTAGCGATAATTGTACATTCTGCTTTCAGATTTATTTTCCTTAGTTTAATTTTATTTGAATTTTTGTTACTAATGATTGATCTGTACATACATGCAAGAATTAAAATGAGAGAGTGGTTACATTGGAAGTATGACTATACCTAGTTATGTTTCCTTAATTAAGTTAGAAGTAGGAATAGATTAATTTAGATTAGATTTATTTTCTGTTAGCACCTATTTCATTATTCCAGATTTCAATAAAGCAAGTAATTAATCTGACTTCTTATGGCCATTCCCTTTCATTTTCGACAAAGTGGCTTAGAATATATAAGAAACTTATGAACCACTTGATGCTCCTATCTTTACGAAGCTTCATTACATTAATGATATATGAAGAAAATCCAAAGAATTGCCATGACTTGACAATCCTTGATTCATGAGTATTTTTGAAAATCTCATTGCCAGCACTCTTCTCATTTGATGTAAATTGGAGATGGATGTAACATGAAAGTTCATTACTTAGCATTTTAGATTAAATAAATAGATGATCTTGAACATATGGGAATTTTGAAAGATACATGGGATAAATTGAAGATTCATGAGGTAAACTTACAATCAAAATTCTTCCAGGTATGCATTTTAAAGGTTCATCTTCATCTATTATTTGATTTTCTTTTTCATGATTTATTGCCTATTTTCCGTTTATTTTGCAGGTTTTCATTCATTTTAAAAACTTGAAACAAGCAGGCAACTATTTTAAATCTACAACATGCTCAAGGAAGTATTAGTTGTTTTGTCAGAATTTGAGGATTCATTAATTTTTCTTATATATTTCATTAAAATTCCGTTTAGACCTTCAAATACATTATCAGAACATTCATATTGGATCATTACATTATCGCAACTTTCCTTATAGTAAAGTTGTGATAACATCTTCCTCCGATTGAATAATCTGATGGTTAATTAAATTATTGAATGTAGTTTTTATAGAAAGGAAAAATTGAGTTGGGCACTTTCATGTAAATTGGATACTTTAAAACACCCCAATCTTGATGGATTGATGTGTAGCATTATCAAATCATTCCAATGTCAGGACATTTCATATAAAGCATCAATTGAAATATTGGGATTTCCACACAATCCTAGACCTGATACCACCATTTAAATTCATTTTTGAATGATATCACGTTCATTCTTAAATCATATTGGAACCTGAAGAAATCATGGAAACACGAACTCAATAGCTACGAAATTGATCAATTTTAGAGTATCTCATCAAGTGGAAGAACTTATACTTTGAAGATTCTACATGGGAGGATGAGAATTTTATATGAAGGCATCCAGAATTACAAGAAAAAATGACATTAGTGAGGGGAAAAAAGTTTCACCATAAGCTCATTGGTGACGGCCAAAAGAGTCTTCATCACCAAAAACTGAACGTTACCAAAGGTGGTGTCGCCAAAAGTATAGGTGTTGTGGTGAAATTCAAAGTCCATCACCAATAATGATTTATAATGACAGATGGCGACCGTCACCATTTCATATGAGCAACGGTGACGGTCCATAGTCTTGGTCACCAAAACCTGAATGTCACCAAAGGTGGTGTTGCTAAAAGTATAGGTGTTATGGTAACATTCAAGGTCTATCACGAATATTGATTACAATGACGAATAGTGATTGTCACCATTTCATATCAACTATAATGATTTATTGTGATAGATCTTTTATGGCCATCACTATTGGTGCATATATATGGTGACGTTTGTTGACTGTCACCAAAAGACACATTTCCAAAAGTATAGGTGTTGTGGTGACGTTCGTTGACTGTCACCAAAAGCCGCATTGCCAAAATTATAGGTGTTGTGGTGACATTCAAGGTCCATCATGAATAATTACTATAATGATGAACAATGACCATCACCATTTCATATCAACAACAATGATTTATGGTTACAGACCTTTCATAGTCGCCACTATTGATCTGTATATATGGTGGCATTCATTGATTGCCACCATTTCATATTTTGGTTAGGGTCGAAAAATGTCACCATAAGCTCATTGGTGATGGGAAAAAGAGACTCTGTCACCAAAAACTGATCATCAACATTCCATATTGATATCAGGGCACGATGGAATTGAACCACCAACTTCCTGCTTGTAAAAGAGGTCTTCTTCCATTGAGCTAGCATCCTTTAAAGTTTTAGACATTAAAAAATAAGGCCTTAAACTTTATAAAAATTTCAATTAGTTATAAAACTTTGTAAACTCTTGGCAAATATTTAACTAAAGAAGAAAAATATATAATTTTATGTTTGTATTATATTTATATAATATACTAAAGATGTAATTATAGTTTATTAGCACAACCAACAACTTATTTATCTCTTATTAAAATCACAATTGCCAGTGGGTGGCTTAATTAATGAATTCAAATATTAAAAATGATTAGCAATTAGCAGTACAACTTATTTGATCACTAAAACGACTTCCAAACTTCAAGATACCATATTAAAAAGGACTAACTACTATATCAATTTCAACCTCACTTCTTCACGTCGAAATGTAATTCATTCTATATATCTCCACACAAGCTAGAATTCACTCTGGATTTCCCTTTATAATTATTGTACCCTTCAATCTCACATAATGTTGCTTCCCTTTAAATAAAAAGAAATGTGTCTTATATTACAATTAAAACACAAGACTAATACAAAAAAATATTGTATCTATGGACTAAGTGTTACCCATGATAACTTCCTTGACCAATAAGAGCGAGAAGTGTCAACGGCCTTATGCTCCAACCTTGAATGAATCAATATCCATTCTAAAATTATACTTTTTTTGTATTATATGATAATATCCACTAACTTGACTTCGAAAGTTGATGCTAAATTCTGCTTCAAGGAGTTTCAATTAAAGACTATGTCACACAATTCAAGTTCGGGAATGATTAGGTTAAATTCAAATTCAAATCTTCTAAAATGGTTTGGATGAGGTTTTCCATTATATATTATAGAAAGTAATATATATAATTTTATGTTCGTATTATATTTATATAATATAATAAAGATGTAATTATAATTTATTAGCACAACCAACAACTTATTTTTCTCTTCAATTAAAATCACAATTGCCAGTTGGTGGCTTAGTTAATGACTTCAAATATTAAACACAATTAGCAAGATGTAATATTATATCCATTGTAATATTATATTCTGCCATCACAACCTAACAAGCAGGACAACTATTACTAGATCTTAAGGCAAAAGGCACAATTTTTCTTTTGTTGGAATCAATGCCAGTGTTTTGGGTTAAAGAGACTATATCGTGATTGCTATCTAATGGAAAGTTGCATGATGTGGGACTTACCATTCTATATACCTCACAACCTTCATGTTTCTATTCACCCTCTACAAACATTTTAAAAATCCTATTATCATCAGTGGGTCCTTCATCATAGAATAAAATTTTCCCATCATGATCCTTGTACTCAATAGCAACCATAGCACCTACAAAGTACATGCTATATATTGTTAGGAATAAACAAATATCTAACATGCAGTTTGTTTAGTTTAGCTACTAAAAGACAATTTTGTTATAGTTCTGAAAGAAATTATTAAATATCAAATTGTTGTGTTGTGCTCCCCTTATGCCGTTATAGTTTATGGTGCATTGTTGTGCTAGCCAATAAAAGGTTTCCAAACTAAATCTCTTGTAAGCACACCAGAAAATAGAATTATATGCATCAAAGCAACAAATAAAACTATTCAGAGAAACATAGTATTCTCCACAAAATATCAATACCAGATATATTCTTCAGTGCCAAATCTAGTGCTCCAGAACTTCAAATAAGCAACTATAGAGATCTAGATGAAAACAACTAAAAAAATAGGTGATAAATTTGATAAATTACCAGTAATAGGTGAGATCTTAGTGGGGAATCAAGAAGGAAAGTTATTAGAATAAACCTTGAATGTAAGTGTAAAGTTATGACCAACATTGACAGAGACCAAGAAGGCAAAAAGAGTCATACAAACTTAGTGGAAACGTTTTAAAAGCTTGTCTAGGTGATAATTTTGATAAATTACAAAGAATAAGTGAGATCCAAGTGGGGAATCCACCAAGAAAGTTATTAAAATAAACCTTGACTCTAAATGTAAAGCTATGACCAACATTGATAGAGACCAATAAGGAAAAAAGAGTCATACAACACTAGTTAAAACATTTTAAAGGCTTTTCCATTGTGGCCAGGGATTTTAGTTGATCTGGAAAGCAATGTCATAGATGATATCCTTCAACGTGACTCAACCTAGTTAGTACTGCAACATTCTCTCTCATAAAATTATGTCCCAAACAATTCTAAAACGTAATATTACATAAGAGCGTCAAATCTTTATTATCAAGATGACATAACATCTTGATTTATTTTTTAAATCCCCAAAAGTTTTACCTTGAGTTATTTGTTTTTTTTTTAATTCCATTGGTTTAAATTTTTTGTAGATAATTTCTATGATCAAAGTTCTCATTAAAACAAAACGAAGAAACTTTCAACAAGGTTTCAATTAAAATTTGGAGAAAATTTCTCAATGGAAAGTTGAATTTATCAATTTAAGAACTTATCTCACCCATGTCTCTCAAAAACATGTTATAATTAAATGTATAACAAGTGACAATTCAAATTTATTAAGCCAAAGAGACTTTTTATTAAGAGATGTTATAATTCCTTTTGTACCCAATATGGAGTTGACACAACATTAAAAAAATTAATAATAAAAAATTATTTCAATATCCAATATATATATATATATATATAAAGCATTTGAAAGTCTAAAAAAAATCTTATTTCATAAATCGTTGCCTTTTACATTTGTATATGAGAATTATGTGCAAGTATATCAATGGTTAACATGAGGTTCACATGTACAAACTCTATTAGATGAAGACAATGTAATAGGAAGTGGTGGAACATGCAAGGTGTATTGTGTCACGTTGCAGAACAATGAAACTGTAGCAATAAAGTGAATATGGACAATGAACATCAACACAAATATGCAAAATGGATTAGACATATTGATAAAGGTCAAAGTGGACATTTTGGGGACAATTTGGCATAAAATTATAGTGAAACTTTATTGTTATTTGTCAAATTGTAATTAAAATCTATTGGTCTATGAATGCAAGCCTAACGTAAAATTATTTGATGTTTTACATGAAAATAATGAGAAGACCTCAAAGAGAAGTGGCATGGACTTGGATTGGCCAACACGGTACAAGATTGCATTGGGAGCAACCCATGAATTAGAATATCTTCATCATGATTGCTTTCCTGCAATTATTCACAAGGATGTAAAATCTACCAATATTTAGTTGGATAAATTTTGAGTCAAAGATCGCTAATTTTTGGATTGCCATAATTGTTTAAACTTGTAGAGGAAAGGATTCTACAGTAGCTTTTACAGGCGCCCATGACTACATTGCTCCTGGTATGTTCAGATTAGTATTGTGCTTCCTACTTTGCACCTTTGAAAGCAACTAACATTTGGTAAACAAGGAAGAGGCTTTCTTATGCAAACTTGAGCTAGGAGTTAGGGGTTGCGTCCTAAAGAATAGGAGGCCCTCTGCACTAGAGAATGGGAGGTTTTTGCGCAAATAATTCGGGCCACGAAGTGGAAACCTATGTGTAAATAATTTGGGCCACGAAGTGGAGATCGTCGCAAGGAAATAGGACCAGGTAGGCCACAAGGAATAGGAGTTGGATCAAGTGTCTTTATAGGGCGAGTCCAACTAGTATAGCGTGAGGACTAGATTATTATTAATGTGAAAAATTTTGATGTAAGAGAAAAAATTGTTCAAACTATGTCAATAAAATACTACAACAAAGAAAGATGGGGTTTTCCCAATTGGGTTTCGCAAGAAAAAATGTGTAATTTGTGTGATTGTGTTCTTTATTTGTGTGTGTTTATTTTGCTGTTGAATTGTTAAGAGATTCTGCATCTTGGTGGAAGTAAACTATTTTCAGTTTTTAGTTATTCATCTATTAGTTGCATAGTTTCATGGAAATATAATGCTTTGTCTAGTCCTTATCACTCTAAAATTATCTGGCTTGGCCCCTTGCACAAATATCCAAAGCTCATTCTTAATCAGAATTAACACCATCTTGATTTTCTAGTGGAAAATCCTTCATTAAACTTTAATCATCCTCATGCCTAATGTGAATGTCATGCTGACAATCAATGATTACCTTAAAGCTTGACTGAGACCAAAATCTGATTCCTTAGCTGCACACTTGAAATTCGGTTAATTTATTATCAATGGGTGTAGAGGCACTTCTAAACCCAAAATGGTATAATTCTAAATTTTTTTCTGTTAAAGTCAATTTTCAAATATGTTTATTCTAGTTTTGTTGATAACATATAAATCCTCTATGGCTACCCTTTGATAGTAATTTCTCCAACAATATGACAGCTCAATATTTAAAAGTATTAAAACTTCTGATGAGCCTCGTTCCATATAAATAGTAGATAATGCATACAAATAAATACAAATTGAGATCGTTTCATTCATGTATGTTCCTCGATGAACAAAGGTAAGCACTGAGAATTAGCTAAGAGCCTTATTGCATAACAACTTTGAGAAGTTACTCAATGTTTGTAAAAATTAAATAAGTTGTTTGTTATCTTTCAATTTAAAGTAAAATGAAGCTGTCTGTTATAGAAAATCATGTATATTGTTACTTGAAAAAAAAAAAAGAGAGAATACAATAAAGATGATGAAAAATACTCACTTCATGAGCACTTCAATGACTCCTATAATTTACTATAACAAAAATGAGAAAAACTAATTTAACTTTGACAAAAAATCCAACAAACAAAAAATTGCAACATTCCACATTGGTAAATCAGGGAAAACTGCAGAGACTACATAGTGATTAGGCATGACATTATCAGTACAGAAGGTTTTCCTATGGCTGGAAGCTCACTACAAGTCATTGCACCAACTCATGCAATAACAAGGTTTGTTGCTTCATAAACCAAGCCCATGTTATTCAGGAACCTGAAAGTCATTGAAGAAGATTTCAATGACACTTCCCAAACATGTGACAAATTATTCCACATAGAAATATCTATGATAGGACACAACTTAAGCTTCATAATGCAAGCCATTTAAATTTAATTGAAACATAGTAAACCTTCAAACCTATTCAACACCAATTGTTGATAGGAAGCAAGAGATGTTTGATACCACTCTACTATTCAAATGACTATAACTCTTCAATTGTAATAAATTGAGTTCAACGTAACTAAGCAAATTTAGAATTAAAATGACCATATTAATCTTAGACATATCGAGACCAGAGAGAGATATCTCTATTAAATTTTCCCCAAATATATCACCTATAGACAAAAAAATAGATATGGTTAAATTTAAAATTTGCTCAATTACCTTAACCCTGGATCTATCAAGCACCAAGATTTTATATCAAGATCCGGAGTTAAGATGGATCTCGCCTAGGATGATACATCATTACCATCTAGGCTCGCTAGATGGATCTATCTTTATTTAGATGGATAGATATTTAAAAAAAAATGTGTTTTTAGTCATTAACATTACATTACAAATATAGAGGTTTGATAGAGAGTCAAGGAGGGAGGAAGGGAGATAGATAAATGTAGAGAGAGAGTGTGTGTGTGTATGTGTGTTTAGCAGGTGAAATGGAGAGACGAAGGAGAGATGGAGGGAGATATAAATTTGATCCCTCTAGGGATATTAACTCTGAATCTACGAAGCACCGAGAGAGATCAAGAATCGAGTGCCTCTGGACACAATAGTAGCAACCTCTTCTATTGGATGGAATCAAGCTATTCTTCATTTTCACTTCCACCATAGATCTACATTTCTCCATACGTACGTCCAATTCATTTCACATCTAGAGAAGATAATCTAGTTCCACTATATTCCAAACTTGTTTAAGATCAATCCACTCTCAAATTTTGTGCTTGAGGTAGGGAAATCACTTTTTATCTGTTATTATCAAACACATTCTAACTCAAAGTCCCACTTGAGCAAGCTGTTCCAAATTTGTTCAGGAAATCACTTTTTATCAATTCCTATCAAATAAATTGAAACTAAACTTTGGCCTTTTCAAACTTATTTAAGATCAGCCAAATAGATTATAGTTCAAAATTCACCTTCAGCTAATTCAAACTTGTTTAATATCAACCCACTTTGAAATTTTTTAGTTGAGACCAGGGTATCACTTTTTATCAGTTACATAAATAAATCAAACACAAATCAAACACAGACCAAGATTTTGTATTAGTAGTTGTAGTTAGCAAATCATTTTTAATGTAGCTCAAAGTTAGATTTCTCTATTCCAGACTCACATAATTCAATTTGAAATCTTCCAAAAATATAAATCCACTCTGAAATTTTGGAATTAAGGTAGCAGAATTTTTTATCAATTCTACCATATTGTAATTCAAATGTAGATTTGACTTTTTATTTGACGACTTGAGTCTACTCGAGGAAATATCTATCTACCTTTCATCCCTTTTGGCACTGCAGTTGTGCAATTATCAATCTTAGAATTCTCCTCTCCTTCAAAGATGAAAACCATTAAATCATTCTCCCAATACCAAGATGCAAAGCGATGTAGCAACATCCTCCAAGCTCCAATCAGTTTTTCAAAATGACATGTTTGAAGATGGAAATCTCTAATGAGCTCTCGAAACAACACTTTAAGCAAACAACTTTGCAAAAATGTAGTTGTAACAATAACTTATAACTGTGGAATCTAGCAGTTTTATTGTTGACTTTTTTGCAACAACAAAATGACTTCAAAAATTAACAAATATAAAAGCAGTGACCAGTAATGATTAGAAAATTATTGTTCTTAAACAAGGAGTCTATCACAACTTCAACTTCACGTGGCCACAAGGATATGAAAATTATTTGATGAACTTAGGCAACTTGGACACCATGAATTTTGGTTCTACTACAACATATAATAATACTGGTCATAACGGACTTCTCTGAGCTAGACAATTTACAATGGAAGCCTTGTGAGCCTCTGTACTATTTTCCATCACAGTTTTTTATCTTAAAATTGCTCTTGATATTATATTACTATTCAGTAATATTCTATGTTGCATGAGTTTCTGAAACGTTGGGAACTTGGGTACGGGTGTCGGTCCTCAAAACTTACAGGAAATGGCTAATTGGGAGCAGTAATATTATATAATAATAAAAAATAAAAATATTTTTTTTAACTATATAATTTATGTAATAATCAAAATTAATATTGAATCAAAATATTCAAATATTAAATCAATTTAAATATATAATCGCTCTTATGTATAAATATATTCTTTAGGTGTCTCTCTCCCTGAGTCTCTCCCTTTTATATATATAAAATATTAAAATCTCAAGTTCATTATGACACATGACGAATCTTTGAAACAATCTGGCTTAAAAATACGAAGGAATAGTTGTACATATGTTTCTCTAGTTATTCTTAAGAGAAAAAGTAAAGCAATTCTAATGTTTAAGCACTGATTGCCACGTACAATATGCACACACAATCTTCTGTTATATATATACATAAACATCAAAAGAAATACTCATCAGCATGACATCCCAGATATCGCCCTTACATCGAGGTGCCACACGCTTCCTTAACCCATCAAGAGATTGCTCCAGTATCTCAATTAAGAATATCGGTGTTAAGGATGTCTTTTTCCTTGCTTCCTGCGAAGGTTTCAACTTAGGCTCATGTTTTGTGGGTAGTTCAGCATATTTCTCTACAGACTTTGTATTCCCCAAACCTAGGGAACGCTGGAACTCCAAAAAAAATAGTCTTCAAAGCTCCTGGAACATTCCCAAGCTCCCATTGTAGCTCCAGCTGAAAAGGGAACGTTCCCATATTGTGTCAAAGCTCTCGAGAGTGCGGTAACCATTGGAACATGTTTCCCAACTCTTGGGAATGGTTCCCGTGTAATAGAGGTAATATTAGATATGTATCTTCGAGTATCACTATGGTTATTAAGCAAATGTAACACGGATGTGTAATTAATGGAATCAATTGCATTAGGCTTTCCCAAGAAAGGCTACCAGCTCCATGGACTGCTTTTGGGTCTCATTCTAGAGATCAATATAACATCTTTTCATTATACCTGGATTGAACGCTTCTACTAGAGAAGGAAAATCCTTTTCAGTCCTTGGAGCTAGAGTATACGAATTTATATTTTTAGGAAAGATACTTGACTTGCAATAACCATTGATCTTGAAACATAAGTATTTATTATACTCTGAAACATAAGCATTAACTATCTTTTCAACATCCTCTTTTAGTATAAATTTTCATTAAAATTAGGCAATTTACTAAGTTGTTTGATCATTTCTCTATAATTTAATTCTAAATTTGCCACAATAATATCCCTTTAATTTGACATGGCCATAAGCTAGCCTCAACACTGTGAATACCTGCCTCAAGAATCGTAGGCAGTTGTTTCCAATGCATAACAAGGCGCACGCATATATATGTTGTGGGGGATCCACTGTGGGAAAATCGAGATCAAGGGACGGAGTAGCTCAATAGACCCTATGGAGATTGCGGAATAGAGTTAAAAAAATTAATTTACAAGAGAAATTTAAAGTTTTTCCTTGATTTCTCTTCATTTTCCCATTTTGCATGTCTCTTTCTATCCATATTTATGCAATGCTAGATAAGTAGTCAAACTGATACTCTTAAAGGAATTTGATTTTTAAAGGTGATTTTGCATTTTTATCTAGAGGCAACGGTTCAAGCATAAGAAGTCCTATATATTTTAAAACTGGAAGAATTTTCTTGAATGTTGTTTCCCACAGTATGAGGGAAAAACTGTGTTTGGGGGGCAGGAGGCGGTGGGGTGCATATGTTGAAATTCAATTTCTACAAGGATTTACTCTTAGAACTATTAACTAAGCATTCAGCTCTGGTTCTGGTTGTTAGCACTGCACTGGTACGCCTCTCCTTGTCTACAATCTCAAGGAATTTGTTGCTATTCTCGCTGGTTAGAGCAAGGTTGTGTTATGATCGTCTTGTTGAAGTTGAAACAACAATAGATACAGAGGTATTGAGAAGGAGGACCATAGCAGTGCTCATATAGCTATGTGCACTCTTCCATTTTCACTTTGTAGATAGCAACATAGAAGCTCATCCATCCATCTAAAAGAGAAACAAAGATTGTATTGATTGTGTGCACATTCCTGAGGTGTTTGCTGAAAAAGGGAAGCTTAGCCCCGAGGAAAGTGACTAATAGAATCCTTTCTTTTGTTTCACATAGCTCTATGCACTCAACCATTAGCACTTTGTATGTAATGGCAAAGAAGCTCATCCATCCATGTAAAAGAGAATCAAAGATTGTAATGATTGTGTGTGTATTCCTAAGGTGTTTGTTGTGTTGAAAATGTAGCAAGTGAAGGTCTTGTGGCAGCTCTACTCAAAATTTCAAAGAAACGTTTTCCAATACAACACGATAATACACAAAACAATTGGTGTTTTTGTTTAATCAACCAGGTCCAATGCAACTGCTAGTGTTGTTCCTCAAATTGGTGGTGCTTTCATTTAGTCCGCTACATATGGATCCCAAACTAGCATGGAATCTTAAACAACAGGGTTTCGATCTCGACGTGCTACTAGTAATGGTGTTGATTCAGAAGCTACTGTTGTTGGTAGATTAATGAGGATTGGGGCTGGTTCATAGTTAACAGGATAAAGATCAAGCGAGTTGGAGAAAATGATAGGTTTCTGGGAAGATTTCGATTGGGTGGGTTGGTTGGCATCTTGCTGCTTCGCCTGCCTCTTTATTTCTACCTAAAATAGCTCCTAGAACAAACAAATGGGAAGAACCAAACCACATCTATGAAATGCCCCATCAACGAAATTCAAAGTCAAAGTGATGCTCCTTGGTCAAATGCATTACCCCAATACTGGCGAATACCACATCTAATCCAATAATCACATGAAAACCAAAAACATGAAAGTTAGTTTCCGAGGAAGGAAAAGAACCATAAAGACTGAGCGAGATAGTGAAAGGTGCTCCCTCCATTCCCTGCAAGTGGTCCCAATGTTTCGGACATAGATCATTTCTACTCTGAAATTTCGCATATTTTATTTCTCCACGCCATAACGTCGCCTATCAATTACTTCTTTGGGCCACAGGAAGCTTTTTCTGGCAAGAGTCCTATTAGAATAAATCACCCTTCATGGAGACGAAGTAGGGGGCTCTGTACCCCACCTGTAACCACATTGATGATGGGACAGAAGGTGGTTCTTATGGGATAACTAGATGGATGGAAGCGGAAGCCTTAGACGCGAGCACTCTGGCCACATCCAGTTTGATTGGAACTGGGAGAGAGGCCCAAAACCTTGATTTACTTAGCAATCGGGCCTTCAAGTCTACAAATCCCCACTAAGTGGTTATTTTCCCATGGATTCTCAAAAGAAACCCCTACTGAAATTCAAATTTCATGCGTAGAGTCCCTAGTTCTCGTGGTGAAAGAAACAGTGTCGAAGCTACTCGAAAAGACAGGATTTGATGGCAACATATAGAATATCTTGGTCAGTCATTCCTTCTAATGACTCCTTTCTTAAGAAGGGAAGTATGATAATTACGTCTCCTACAAAACCACTGCACTTCAAATCCAAAATTTGAAACCTACAAAACCACTGTACATAGTCTGATTTACACATAGACCATTTCTACTCGGAAATTTTGGATTACTGTACATAGTCTGATTTAGACATAGACCATTTCTACTCTTAAATTTCAAATCCATCATTTGAAACCTATAATTTGCAACCTACATTTGTAGTAGGGCACAATCATTTCACAAAAACACTTTGACATGGTCAAAATCATTCAAACAATTAAAATATCAATATCAGATTTAGACAAATGTAGTTCAAATCCCATTCATTCAAACTTTGATTGTCATGAATATTCTTAACACACCCTTCCTCATCCAAAGCCATTATTTTAGCTGTAGCAGCGAATTAGAATTCCATTCTTGAAATAAAAATCCTCCGATTGTTTCCCAAAATTCAATGAATAATCACCTATTGCAAGCATATATTTTCTTTCGGGGTGATTCTTTGTGGAATCAGAGAAACTGCAGGGACTCAATTGTGTATTGGAAGAAACCTGAATTCTAATGTATTGGGATAAACATTCATTTATAAATCTTTTAGAATTCTGTTAGATAACACCAGGAAATGAGAATCTTACCATAGCTTTCGGGATTTGACACTTTTTCACTAGGACATCCCTACCAGTTTCTCTCGCCTTCATGTTAGTGGATACTCAGCGATATGGCAATTAGCAGTGCAAAACTATGAGCATTAACACTGAATAAATTTTTTTTTGGTACAAATGCTTTGAGAAACACGCAATGAAGGGCCATAGCACATAGAGTGGCCTTCTTTTGGCTTAACTGCTTGGACCAAGGTTAACTATTATGCCTAAATTACTCGGGACTTGCAGCAGGCATCATCCCTTTGAAGCTTGTGCCATTCAAGTGGGAAAGACCACAAAGATAGTGAAAACAGTGTTTTATGGCTTGGTATTTAATTTAATCTGACGAATGAATCAATGCCCTGATGGCATGTTGCTGCACAATCAGATGATTATCAACTCTAAGTATAGTTGAACAAAGTCACATATTTTAGCCAAAGAGACAATGTAGCTGGTACTTATGCTCCTTAATGGATTTCAACCATCTTCCTCCACTCTATAGTCGACAACCTAGGATTTTACCTGGTGTTAGAGTACAATAGTCCACAACCCAGGTTTCGACACTGTAGTAGGGTACATTTTCCATGTATGACAGATGATAGTCATCTACCATGTTATTTTCATTGCAGATGAAAGTATGATTTCAAATTTCCTCATTCTGTAAATCCCTGCTTCCAAAGCCCGAGAGTGTAGGAATTCAACATCTTTTATATGGAAACTTTGTAACTTACTATATTCTTATTTTGACACTCTGTGTTGGGAAAAATAGTCAAGTATCGACACTAAAGAGAAAAACTAGAAATTGGTCATAGGATTGGTCCAAGACTGAAGGAAATTCGCCTCTTGGGTGCAGAGTGACCAAGACTCTATGATTTAAGGTTTTCGTGGAGATATATAAATCTATGTTGAAATTGTGGAATTAAATTTCTGCATGGAAAACTTACAAAGTAGAGCATTAGTACTCCTCTGCATTGAAATACTTGAGGGCCCCTTTGTTCTCGCCAAATAATTGCCTAGTCACAAATCGTGGTTAAGTGTTGAAGGAAGGCACCCTCAAATGAAGGATTCCAAAATTGTATCCAAGGATTAGATCTGGTCATAATAAGTATTGGCATTTTTATGTTGGTTAAATCTTAGTTGTAAGGGAAACGTTGCCTTCGCAAGGAGAATTGTGATTTATTTATGGAGATTTGTTGCACTTCTATTTCATCATGGGTTTGGTAAGGAATAAGAGGAATGTGCCGAGATTAGGAAATATCTGTATTCAAAAATAGAGCATTAGTAAATTTAAAGTCATGATGCAAATCCAAACTACAAATTAGGAATGAGACCGCTTTGTTTATGCTAAACAAACCTCAAGAGAACCCTGTGTGAAAGGAAAGAGGATTTGATGTTTCAGTTATTCAGAAGCATAGTAGCATGACGGGGTTCTCCTGGTGAGTATACCTCTTGATGAAACCCAACAAGTGGCCTTATCCTATTGGAGAAAATCCAGAAGAGGTTTAAAGATCTAGCACCACTACCAATATAGTAGAGAAAATTCAAAAACTCCAAGACCTCTTAAAGCTCATCTAGGATAAAACGATTCCTCCAGTAGCATAACAGATATTGCTAAAAGTGGGTGTTGGGAAATACCTTATTCGAGTTCAGGGGTTCACCAAGTTCATACACCCTATCC
This sequence comes from Pinus taeda, assembly GCA_000404065.3. Taxonomy (NCBI): domain Eukaryota; kingdom Viridiplantae; phylum Streptophyta; class Pinopsida; order Pinales; family Pinaceae; genus Pinus; species Pinus taeda. The sequence goes on along the minus strand of APFE030553785.1, from coordinate 136,963 downwards.
CATAGCATTTATGGACCATGTTTATGGACCCAAGAACAAGAGATTAGCATTCCCATTGTTTACGTCTTCATTCAAAACACCAACATGGTCTATTGGTTCTCCTTAAGCTATAGCCTATTTGTATCAATCTCTGAGGGATGGTAGGTTTTTTGATAAAAGTACATGGTAAGAAGCCTAGTTGAGGTGAAGTCGAAGGTCAAGATATCACATACCTAGAAAAGGCAAAATGAAAGGATTTAGCTTTCAACCTTCAATGAACAATAAGTGTTTTTTGTACTCGCTCTTTTGTAACATGTTCCTACAAACCCGTCCACACCAATCCGTTTGTTATCAAACTACTATGCGTTTGGGTTGGATCTAGAACCACCCAACCTGTTGCCTGAATATGGGAATCTTATTCTTGCGCACAACATGCCCATGCGTTGTGATCAAGGCATCAAGGTTTTTCTCCACCTGTGAAACCTCCAATCATGTTATAAACCCTTGAATAAAATCTCCAATCAGAATATAAACGCTTGGATAAAATATTGAAGGAAAAAAAATCAAATTAATAATTAATTACCCACGAAGAGCATAGTAAACAGGGATTAAAAAATGGAGAATGTTCAAGGATAGAAAGAACATTAAAAAAATAGTAATTTTCATTTTTCTTAATTGTTCAATATAGAAGTAAGAGGGTAATGGTTAAGTAAGAGTATAATGGTTTTAAAATTTATGAAAAAATTATAAATAAAATCTTGAAGGAAAAAATCAAATTAATAATTAATTATTCAAGAACAACGTAGTAAACGGGGATTAAAAATGGAGCATTTTCAACGATAGAAAGAACATTAAAAAAATAGTAATCTTCATTTTTCTTAATTTTACAATATAGAAGTAAGAGTGTAAGGGTTAAGTAAGAGTATAATGATTTTAAAATTTAAGAAAAAAACTTGAATAAAACTATTAGGGTCTAGAGGTATTTGTATATTGGTGGGTTTAAATTTGATTGGTGCTTAATTTTCAATTTCTTTCACATTATATCTAAAATGTCAACTTCTTAAAAAGAACAGTAGATGTCATTAGAAATTGACATTTTTATGAGTGTGCATACTAAGTCTAAATGAGATGAGATAATTGATACTTGTAATTATGATCTTATTTGGATTGAGAATATTACAACCTACAAGTAAAATGTATTTAAAAATATAATTTGATAGCATAACATTAATTTCTTGAAAAATTATTCCATTTAAAAAAATGCCATCCACATTGGTGTTCAAATGCAATAGTTATGTATCTTGAAAATTTATGATACAAAGATTAAAGATAAATTTCCATAAATGCTATAAGAAATCAAGTTGAATATAGTGAAATATGCTTAAATCAACTACAAAAAACAAAATTAGAGAAAAAAAAAAACAATAAGAAAGGACTTTAAACAAAAAATTTATGCTCATTTCAAATCACCATCCCTATGTTGAAAATGGCAACAAAAAATGCTAAAAATAGCATTGCTATAAATAGCAATTTAGGTACTAGTGTTGGACATAGCAAAAAGGAATGAAAAATGGAAATGCTAAAAATAACATTGCTATAAATAGAATTTCGGGATAGATTCCAATTTTAGTTAGTCCCTGAACTAAAATTGAGAAGTAAAATTCGAATTTGATCTTAGAAGTTCTTTGAAAAATAATTAATTAATCATCTTGAGTTAATTAGTGGGAGAAAATCAAACATGAAGTCTATGTGAAGACATGCAATAGTTATCCCTTTGATTGAGGAAGTTATCCCTTAATTAAGAAGATCAGGATGAGTTCTACTTTGAGTTGTAATTAGTTAGCTCAGTTAACTGAGTTAAGTCCAGTTAGATTAGTTCCAACAATTTGTGGAATTGATTGTGAGTTCAGTTAGTTAATGCATGCATGCATGTAACTAGTGTACTTCAGATAACTGAATATTCTCTCATAAATAACTCATGCATGCCAGTTCAGTCAGAGACCCAGTTGAGATCAGAGGATGGGACAATGTACTATTAGTTGTAGGAATATTCCATTGAGGATATCTCTTGCATGCAGAAGGAATTCATTCCTTGAGGATTGCGTAGTTATTTCTGAGTTTGGTGAGTTGTGTGAGAGGTGAATTCAAACAGGTGGCAAATAGAGGACCCAAGAGAAACCACGCAAGGGAATAGGAGGCTTGGAGGACTGAAGGAAGGCATATGTTGTGTCTATTCAGTATATGAGCAACATTTAGGGATTGTACTGAGAGCTGGATAGCTTATGAGCTAAAGCTTTGTGTAATCCAGAGATATTTCCACTCGTATGATAATACAAAGATCAGGGTTTTTAGCTAAGGCTTTCCCCAGAATATTCTTCTATGTTCATGTGTGATTGTTTCTCCTTCATCTGTTATATGTGTTCTATTTTGATCTTGCTCAAAATCGATTAAGCTTCCGCAAGTTTGTTTGTAGAAGTAGATCAAGTATTTTGCTTTAGTATATTGCATTATCAGGGGATCTACAGTGGGAATTTCTACAAACTTCTATAATTATGCTTCTTGATTTCCGTCCAATAAATGGAAAACAATTTACAAACATTTTCTATTGACAAACTAAATTGGGTGATTTTGAATAATGGTAGAAAAATATATTCGTTTACCATATTCTCTAGAAAGTACCAAAAAAAGTTCAGTTGTATATCTCGATGACCTAAATAAAAAAACAACTGCCTTAAATATTTGATTAGAACAATAGATATTAAGAAACAATTTAAAATGGAATAAAATGTAAGCGCTTATGGTACGAGAAAATGTTTGTCATCAAAAAATCATGTTAAAGGGTTATGGAAAATTATCACATATTAAATTTGAATATTTCAGTGCCTTTCAAGGGTCATTCTCTGTCATAAAAAGACTGTAAATATTTTATCTTTCAAATAAAATTCATTTTACAATTTTCCTGTCATAAAAGGGTCCCTTTCAATCTTACAAATCATTAGGTCGCATTAAAATGTCTCTTCACAAGGAAGGCCCCACCATCCAATTTTGATGCTTGGTTAGAGTGAAAATAAAGCATGTGCATGTTTACTATAGGAAATGTACTTTTATTTTATTCTCAAAAAATGGCAAATACTAGTGTTATAGCTTAAATGAAGTATAGTTTAAACTACGTTTTTGATAGTTTTTGTTTGAATTTTGGATATAGATAAACGGCATGATAATGGCGATGGTAGGATATGGTATAAATGACTCTCCAGCTCTCGTGGCAGCAGATGTGGGCATAGAAATTGGTGTAGGCACAAATATTTCCCTTGAAGCTGCAGATATTGTTCTTATGAAAAGCAATCTCGAAGATGTGATCACTGCAATAGACTTATCAAAGAAAACTCTCACTCGCACCCATATTAAGTATGTTTGGGCCTTAGGTTACAATGTTCTGGGAATTCTTGTAGCTGCAGATATACTGTTTCCTTTTACTGGCATTCATCTTCCTCTTTAGCTTGCAGGTGCATGCATGGTTGCATCTTCAGTAAGCGTTGTATGCTCTTCTATTCTTCTTCAATCGTACATAAGGCCCAAGCAGATTAGATCTCTACACACAGTACCAAAGAATTACTATTCACCATGAAAACTTTATGACCAAATGTCACAAAGTGTTAGACTTGGAAACTTAGCGTGGCCATTTAGGTTTTGTAGCAATCCTCATAATTCTCAATATGTGGTACTTTTTTTATTTGTTCCACAAACATGCCTATTGGCTGTGGAAAGATTAAAAGAGTTCTATTTGCTTTCAAACTACATTGAGCTAGAGATATTAGTTCTATGGATCAACTAAGTGTAAAGTGATGTTCACAAACTAAAATTAGATGCATAGTAGCGGTTTGGACAGTTTGAGATGTACACAAAAGCCACTGCAAGAACATTTTGAACGTTACTCCCATATTACAATTGTTTAAATATTGAGTTGCTATGAGCTTGTTAAAAAGTTAATGGTAATAGTAGTCAGACATATTTATGATCGATTAGTTTCAATTCAGTAATAATCCCACAATTGTATTATCAACTAATATTGTGGATATCGCTCATATTGAATCTTTTCCTTAAAATGGTATGTATTTTTCTTAAAATATGCTAGATACAAAATGTCACAAAACAAAATCATATACTCCTTTAGATTGGGTCATTTAATAAGATAGTCCATCACAATTTAGTGGATTTTGATTTATTCCGACACATTATTTTCTTATATAAGCAATGACATTGATCACATGCCACAAACTGGTCAAATTCCATCAAGGAAATAAGTAATTAAGTGCTCTATATGTGTTCATATTTACACTTAATTGTTGGATGTCAAATAGTTTTTTAAAGCTTACCTAACATTCTTTGTATTTTCTTAGAACCAGATTCTCGCCAACTTCTTTGTGCCACATTAAGTTGTACTTGGTAAGTTGCACGCACTACCAAGATTTAGGCTAGATATCTCAATTAACCACTTTCAACTTGAGGAAGATCTATATATTTGGGATTTCACTTTCCAGACAAGAAGTTAGCCTTGAACCACCTATGATTTCTCTATAGCTTTAGTGAGGACTCAAGATAGATTTTCATGATTAATAGAGCAAGCATCAAGAGCAGGTTAGGGAAAATAATTTTTGTTTACCCTTTTGGAATTATCTTTTATCCACACTTACTAGTATTCACTGGAAATATTACCTTTGATGTTACTTGCATCAACATTTCCCACCACCAAGGGTTGACTAAGGTTCCAAGTTTTGGTTTGTAGCTTGTTCATATGATGTGTAAAGGACAAACCCACCTTAATAAAAAATCTTTTGTATTAGATGGGGATTGAAGACTCAATGCTGATCATGGCATGTAAATGTCAATTCTTATTATTATCATATTGAAGTCCATTGGTAGCCACAAATTTCTAATGGGACTATAAAAAATACATCAATGAGTAAGTGATGGGAGTGAGAAGGCATCTCCATAAGAACTGAAAAGAGATACAGTACTAGGAGAAAATCGAAATAGGTAACAATGAACCCAAAAGAACCAAATGTGCAAATGTTCAATGAGCACCGAGGGAGAAGCACAAAACCAATAATGCAATCAACCATCAACACTTCTAACATGAAGAAGAGTGTAATGATATTCCTATTGTTCACTGATTGCATGATCTAAAAACAATGTAAACTTTGAAACGGGAACTGATACCATTACCTGTTTCGTAGAGATAGCAAAAAAGTGACCTGATTTTGAAAAGGGGTGATGCAGAACGAACATGTTTTTTTTTAACATAGTTTTTGGAAGGAATTTCATGGGAAGGATAATTTAATGTACATTACGTTTTAGAATGGTAGTGATTTTCATGCTGATTTTGAAAAGTGAGTATTCTGCATCACCCCCTTTTTTTAAAAGACCTGTTTTTTGGCTTTAAATTTTCTAATGTATGAAATGTAAATAATTATTTTGTAAATTTGATCATTTTTGAAGTGGTCGTTTTCTTCACATTTTCTTGTTTTTTATTTTAATTTTAACTTTTTTTTAGTGAGGTTTTTATTG
>APFE030553785.1:83158-129102 GCA_000404065.3 Pinus taeda | reverse complement strand
TTTGGAAAGAAAAATGATATCCTACCAAAAACATTAATGTGTTTTTTTTCCTCATAAACAACTTTGTTTGGCACATAAAAATTTGGTTTTACTATCATTTTTTAAAAAGTTTGAAATTGACCCTAAAAAAAAAATCATTGTTCCAGTATCATCACTTTTGTTTTGAAGCTATATTTTTCACGAAAATTTCGTAGTCACTGCCATTTTTAAAACATGTTCAAAATTGACCCCTAAAAAATAAAATCATCGTTCTAGTATACACACTTTTCATTTTTAGCACTGTTTTTAATGTTTTTTCGGGTTTTTTGGCTAGAGTTCCCGTTTTGAGTTTATATTTCCCATTTCAAAGTTTACATTGTTTAAAGTCTATGTTGACTAACAGAGCTAATATTAGAGTATTTCTCAAGATTCCTTCTGTGATGTCCAAATAGTGTACATAAACTCCCAAAGAAGAGGATTTTACCCAATTGGCCCACAAGCATGTACATAAACTCCCAATTGTTATATGTAGTTGGAAAAAAAAGGGCATACATAAAGTCCCAAAGGAAAGGTAACTTTACCACCATTGAATGTTTGAATGAACTACCTAGGAGTTTCTCATTGAGCCCAAGGTGAAAGCTTGAAATATTTTGATCAAAATTGTCCGATGGTTCCTCCTATTTTCTCTCCACGGACTATTATTCCTGTGTTATCATGAATTATCATGAACATGTAGACATGCTTTCTCTTCATTATTGTGTAGCCAGTCTTAGCCTAGTTGGTATTATTGACAGGGTGCCAATCTAAATATTATATGTAGTAGCTGGTGCAAATGACTTTGATCTGGTTGAGTTTGGTATGTCAATAATTTGAAACTATATATATGTATGCTCTATAGCTGCAATGCATAGAGCTGGAAAAAGAATGATTTGGTATCAGGCTCCCTTTTTTCCTGCGAAAAATATGTATGTTTATCAGTGTATGGGAGTTTTGGCAGAGTTTCATGATTCTTGACTGAGAAAAACAATTATATATTCTTCCTAAAGCTGAAACGGGATTCTACATATTGTCTCTTGTGAAGTATATATATGGTAAATGCATTATATGTAATTCAATATAAAATAAGATGTAAATGTTGGGTACTAATGTTGGAGGCCTTGAGGAATTGTCTCATGCAGACAAGTCTGAAGTGTTTGTAGAATTTTATTAACATTGATTTCTTCCAATTGATTATATCTTTGTAGCTTTATTGTTACGGAAATGTATAATAATAATACTTATGTCTGCAATTATAGAAGATGAATGTTATAAACCGTGTAAAATTCCCTCAAAAGTTTGTAATTCGGAGCTCAGAGGTTTGAGTTGTAAACAAAGTATTGACACTGATCTATTGAAGCAATGGTGTTTGAAACTTCATTGATGGAATCTCTCAAAGCTTGACTCAGTAATAATAGTGAGGATGGGCTAATATTTTTACAACATCAAGAAGGTTTTAAATCTATGGAGGACGAAATACCTTTTAGGTATGGACCTGCAGCAAGTTGGGATCATGAGGCTAAGGTTCACTGCCTGGTGTTATGTCAGACAACGAGCAATTACAAGGTTTGGTTTTTATCCTCTATGTTATTTGACTTTACATCATCTTCCTAAAAAACATATATTATTTCTACAAGTTTAGAAGTTCAATTCAAAAGTTATTGTTGGAGACTTATAGTTCAAGCTTTGCACAGGGAGGTCAAGGAGTTGCAGAGGTGCAGGGAGGTCGAGGAGTTGTGGCGTAGTGGGAGGTCGAGGATTTTTGTGTTGAGAAATGGCAACAAGAAATTTCAGTTAATTTGTCCTTGAATTAAACTGAGAATTAAAATTGAATTCTATTCTCATAGCAACTTGTAAATAGTTAATTAAGTTTAATTAACTTAATTAGCTTAGAAATTTCGAGTTGGAAGTCTTTCTGAAGTCATGTATATGTTCTCCCTATTTTATAGGGGTCCAGGATGAGTTCAGTATGAGTTGTCATTAGTTAACTCAGTTTATTGAGTTAAGTCTAGTTAAATTAGTTCCAAACTATTTGAGGAACTAATAGCGAGTTAACAGCTAATCGGTGCACTACTGCATTAACTAGTGCTACTCCAGTTACTTGAATATTCCCTCATCATAAACTAATGCATATCGATCCTGAGAAAGACCCAGTTGAGACTAGAGTGCAGGGACAATGTACTATCAGTTGTATGATTTACTGAGTTGTATAGATCATGCATACAATCAAGAACTGAACCTTGAAGGGATTGCACAATTTTGGATGCACTGGCCTCCCATTAATATGGGTTGATTAGCCATAGGAATTTCACAAGGAAATAGTGACTTGGAGAGCAGGAGAATTGGCTAAGTGTTGGCCAAGAGTTTGCTTGTGAATTGGAGATTGATTTTATTGAGTGTTGGGATTGTTCTAGAGAGAATAAGCATTGTATTATCATCTTGGATTTCTGCTATATGCAATACAGATAGTGGGGTTTTGAGTTGTGGCTTTCCCCAGATACTTATTGTGTTATGTGTATCTGATTATCTTCCTCTTGTCGATTATTGTTTTCATCAATCTATTGACTTATGTTGGTTGATAGTAGAAGTGGTTTCTTGTCTCTTGCTTTAGTACATTGCATGAGCTTGTGATTCTATAGGATTTTCTATATTCTGGTGCAATTTTGAATTCAAGTCCCCACCTCTCGTCTTCATTGCATTAACGAGTGGAATAGTTGATGCCTGCTTGATAGAGGGATGTGACCGATCAAATCCGAAAGATTATGATTCTAACGGATTCTGACAGTCACATCAGAAATGGAGCACATCGGAGGGCTTAGAGGAATGTTGGCTGAAGCTGGAATATTTTCCGGGTTGGAACAGAATCCTAGGAACTCCTTCGCCTGGCTAGACTCTCCTCATCTTTTGATGTGTAAATGAATGAACAATGTATCTATGACCTAATAGATGATAATGCATCTAATGATATAAGGGAACAATGCTTCTTAGTGATTCTCAAATAAGTATGATACCCCTATGCTTAGATATGTTGTTTAGACCTGTAGATTACATATTTGTGTCATGTTTGACAAAATGGATGTCATGGCTAGTAGGGGTATAGTCAAGTCCTTGTTCAAGTAATTGCATTTGTATCATTATTCTGTTATTATCTTTTAGTTCTGAAAGTGTCATGGAGTTTTGGGTAGTGACCCAGGCTCTGGCCCTAAAAAGGTGGCACAAATCTCGAAGTCACAAGCATAGGACTAAGGAGAAAAGTTCGTAGACGCACCCATGCCTTGTTGTGGGAGTGACTAGAGCCTCCCAGACACAACTTTGTCCATATCAAGGGAGCATCCTGTTGAAGAATCTAGGGCAATTATGTGTAGTGTGATTCTTCGTCACTTGATAACAATTTGTGGAGTCATTTTACTTTTCTTGTTAGCTTAATCTTCTTCTTCTTCTTATTATTATTGCATGTGTGTGTACTTCATCAAATTGCTACCAAAACATAAGAACAAGAACACAAGATGTTGGCTCTTGTCACGTCCCTTCTCAAACACATTAGTAACAAGGTGTTGCTACACAATTTTGCACACTTTTTACTAAGGAAGAGGGCCCCACACTTTCGACTTAGGGACTTAGGGGCCAAATTGACTTTATTTAGCTGTTAATGGAATGTGGGGGCCACCCACATAGGAGTTCGAATTAGCCATTTGATATGTTTGGAGGGAAAATCGAATGGGTGGATGGAGGGCCCACATGAGACTAAGGGGACCCAAGGAATTATAAAGAGAGACCAACTCTCATTTTTTTCTCATTCTGAATATTTGACAAACAAACTCACTCTTGTACGCTTTGTTGCTTAGCGAGTTTATTGGTTGTTTAACCACGAGTCTTCCGTAGGGAAGATTCAACCTCTATTTCTGGGCACCATCCATGCCTGTCCTAGGGAGACTATTCCACAGAGATTGTAGGAGTTTCCAGTAGCGATTCACAACTCAGTCAACCACGCAAAGGAAGGGACTGTGTTTTCTGGGCAACTAGAAATAGGCAGAGGTTGATTTAGCCACCCAAGAGGCCGAAAATCCAAAGTCAAAATCAGAGAAATTCTCTTCTGGGTTTTTCTAGGTTTTGTCCAAGGAGTCTAAAGGTAAAAAGGCAAAATTTTCTGGGCAGTGTTTGGGCACTTTCCAACAGGCCGAAAGTTAGCAAATGTAGCAGGACAGCAGCTCCCAAGAGGCCAAAAATCTAAAGTCAAAATCAAAGAAATTCCCTTCTGGATTTTTCTGGGTTTTGTCCAAGAAGGCTAAGGCTAAAAACGCAGAATTTTCTGGGCTCTTTTTGGGCACTTTCCAACAGGCCGAAAGTCAGTTGATGTAGATGGAGAGTAGCTCCCAAGTGGCAGAAAATCCAAAGTCAAAATCAAAGAAATTCCCTTTTGGGTTTTTCTGGGTTTTGTCCAAGGAGTTTAAGGTCGAAGGGGCAAAAATTTCTGGTTAGTTTTTGGGCACTTTCCAGCAAGACAAAATCAACAAATCAATAGTTTATTAGGACAACGCAGAGCATGGTAGAGAAGCAACTGAATATCCATCTTTCCAAGTATTCTACCACCTAGGTTTGGTCCAACTTGTCCTTGAGACAAGCCCAGGTGCACTACTCCATTTATATATTGTACTCATGCTCTCATATTTCATAATATATGGCTCAACAGTTCCAGTATTATAATGTTTCATGGTTGTTTGCTAAAAGTTTTTAATTTTCCACTGTTCCATTGTTTGAATAATTGGTTTATCACTTAAATTCATGTTTAGGAACATTACAGTGGTATCAAAGCATGATCTTGGTCAGTTGTGGGTAACCAGTAAGATCATGGGAGATTTGAGCATGTATGCACAATGATGAGTTACGCTGTACACTACCCATGGCTCAAGGGAGATTCAATAGGCAGGAATTCTGGGGTGGAATCCGCTTGAGTGATGAGAGATTGACTTAGTTGAGGAAGGTGTCAGACCAAATCCATCCTTGTCCTTACAACATAGACACTAGAGGTGCACAAGTCGTGGGAGTACAACCATCTACACTATGAGGGGAAAGCCAACAAAATCAGGGCACCAGATCTCCTGGAAAGAAGTAGGCAGGCCAAAGGAAGTTAGAGGATGAATCAAGGGGACGATTTCACTGGTGGAGACCCAGTCTTAGACATCAGGGGCTTGAGGAGGAGATTTAACATGAGGTAGAGGACACGCGGGAGTGTGAGGATCACATTGGTATACCCAATGTGGCACAAGAGTCACCATTGTTGGAGGCCTCTTTGATAGCACCAATTGACACCTTGGGGGAGAAAGTAGAGCATACACCCATAGGACTATCCATTGATGAGGTGTCAGGAAACATCCCCACTATTAATGAGGAGCCAATAGATATAGAGGCATCCAAATCTATGACACAGTTGTTGGACGACAGTCACCTACAGTTGACTGATGAACATGTCTTGCATGTTGGGTTGTCTAGGGAGAAGCATTTGGAGGTTCATGTCGAGCCCATGACGAAGGAGGATGTGCAACCATCCTTTGGGCTAGCCAGTGATGAGGGGAAACATAGAGACAACACGTTGGGATTTCAGCACAGTTCACTTCAAAGGCACACTAACAGGATCTACAGCGTTATCAGCCCATCCTTACGCATTGGATTGAGGAAGGTGGAGTTTTCTAGACATACCAAAGGGGATGACCAGGTCAGCAGCACTGTCGTGTCACCTTTTCCCATTGGGGAGAGAGAGACAGAGCTACCTAGTCAGATCCCATTTGTTGACCTAGGTAGTGGGATGAGATGGTCAGAGTTGCACATGATGCAACATCTGCATGTCGGGCTTGTTCTATGTGCTAGAGTTTGTGCATTTGATCCCTCTCTTGAGGTTGGATGGCGAGAGATTCTGAGTTGGTACCTAGTGGAGTGCGCTAGACTCATGGAGATGGTCATAGCTCAGAATAAAGCTTAGTGGGAGCTCTTAGACATTGAGGGTGTTGGAGGCCCAAGTTGGAATTGGGATCCAGGCAAAGCTTCCCATTCGATATCAGACATGCAGGATGGCTATGGCATTGATGAGGTACTCAGCCCCATGCCTGAGTGCATGCATTCCTTAGGGGAGCTCTAGTTGACGCTAGTGGCCAGGTGGTTTGTGAACAGAATCCATTGGTTGTTTTGGCATGTTGGTTGCGTATGGGAGCATAGGATGATTAACATTCTCTGGCAGGAGCTGGTTTGAGGAGGCAGCATGGGTAGGCCACCAAACCAGATATTGTATGGAGATGATGTTCTCCCATTGAGGTTTAGGACTCAGGGGTCACAGACAATCAGTACAGTAGAGATATCCCCCCTAGTAGGAGAGGAGTTAGGGTGCTTAGGTCTACTAGGATGGACAAGGGGACATGACGAGTGTCATGGTGGGGTCACTATCAGAGTGGCGGACACTTTGGCACATGCAGGATACCATATGTTACAGGGTGGTATGATAGTAGGTAGTGGTACACAAGACTACAAAGAGTCAGGTCGTAGTGTTCAGTGTTATATAGAGGGATGTGGCCTGATGCATAGAGACCCAATTCTAGGCCATAACACCCAGTGGTGTGCAGGGCTACGCAATAAGGAGCAGTGGTCTGCACAGGCGCATGGAGATACATGGTGGTATACCATAGCATGCCGGTTTACACTATGGGGTAGGAGGAGTGACTAGCATTGCATTGAGGACGTGTGGGGAGTGATAGGTGCAATGACACAAGTAGGATACAGGAGGAGACAAGATGGTATAGCCGTAGTCAGGGGTATCTAGTGGTGTAAAAGGATAGGTTGCGACATAAAGTGGCATTTCATGGAGTGTGGTGGTACTTGGTGGGATGCAGTGACACATGATGTGGTGCAACGAGCTCTTGGAGCATTGCCTCCAGGGAGACTTATGCACAGGGATAGTAGGTGTACCATTGGATGCAACTCACCTAGGATCGATGAGGACATTGTCAAGCATTTGGGGACACCATGTTTAGTGGAGGTAGGGCCTCGAGGGATTTATTTGCAGATCTGAGGTGGAGATAGGGGCATATACAAGATTACTCTTGCACATTTTGGCACTCTTGATCATACTCTTTGGGACATACCCACCCATCATCCTCCAGTGTTGTTTACAGTCACATAGAGTTTGGTCATTTCACTTTGACACTCTCCATTCAGGTAGCAGGGCATGGGGGACTCACCCTAGGCACATGGATGAGACACCATGTGTCATGGGCTGAGAGGAGACTCTCCAGTTGAGCGACTTGCTAGGTGCACGAGTTGACGGTTACAGACTTAGGGATGGCATGGTTGATTATTGAGGTAGCATATGTTCCACCCCTAGGTTCACACTTGGGGAGGTGACCGAGAGGGAGTTACATGGTGTTTTTTCAGTTGGACAACTTGAGGCGTTAGGGGAGCATGAGGTGCAGAGGACAGTAGTTCTTGTTGGTAGGATGATGCCTAGGCTTCTGACAATAGCTGAGCACATCATCAGGAGCTAGGATAACAGATCTCGCTGTGTGATTTAGCAAGCACAAAGTAACTGTATATTTGTGGCACGGGTTCTTGATGCGTAGTGCCTACCTATTGGATACCTACAGGGGGCAGAGATGGGGCACAAAGGGGTCCCAACAACTAGCAACATATCACAGCGATCTGCAGAGAAGATTGGGGTTTGTGGACCTATAGTATGGTTATGGGATCCAGGGATCCAATGGATTGGTGGGATACTCCACTCCTCAGTGAGCATGGTCGGGATAAAAAGCAGACTGATTCATTCATAGGCAGACACATGGGCGATCACCCAAGTCCTCACTATAGGACAAGGTGAATTGTTGCTCAGGATTTGGGCTAGCCATGGAGTGATAGGCGCTGGCACTGTTGAGTCACTTTGGAAAGATTGGCCTAGCCTTAATCATTGCATAGATTATGACCGAGAGCTATGAGAGAGGAGGTTCTAGTATAAGCATGCTAGGCAGTCATTCATGACTAGAGTGTTGCGATGTCAGTAGGATAAGTTCCTTTTGCGATGGACAGGGGATTCTGGCATAACAGAGCTTGAGCAATTCAACTACCCATAGAGGTGAGTTGGTTTTTACAGGGGAGTGTCATGCAGGTCTTCCATCTGGTTTTAGTGATTCATTGGTGATGTGGGGAACTTCACCGGTGTGGCAGGGTGATCGACAAGAGGAGATCACAGGAGGCTCGGGTAGATGAGGGTTCAATTTCACCAAGATTGGATTGCATCTTTAGGAGTTTACTCTTGTAGTGCATGAGATGGACTATTCGGTAGAGCAGCTTCATGAGGATTTGGACAAATTTTTACATCGCCAATATGCTCTACATATTGGTGATACACACAGGGGTTCTAATGCCCATATCTGGCAGGATAGTGAATGGAGAAAGGGGGCTTCATGTTGATCAGTTTGGCTTGGGATCTTGGTATCGAGGGACTCCTTCACTATAGGATAGTACAACGATCAGGGATGATCCAATGGCACATTTGGGACCTGGTGAAGTTTGTAGTGATAGTGGGGGGTCCACAGTCAGAGAGGGTGTTTGATCAGGAATGGCGTGAGGACAAGTGATGTTTGGTGCATTGGAAAATCTTTCCAGATGACGATGCCACCTAGGAGGGTGAGCATATTTTGAGCGCCCTGCTTTGAGGTTGCTTGAGGGCAAGCAACATTTGGGAGGGGAGGACTGTCATGTCCCTTCTCAAACACATTAGTAACAGGGTGATGCTACACAATTTTGCACATTTTTTACTAATGAAGAGGGCCCCACACTTTCCACTTAGGGACTTAGGGGCCAAATCGACTTTATTTAACTGCTAGTGGAATGTGGGGCCACCCACATAGGAGTTCGAATTAGCCATTCGATATGCTTGGAGGGAAAATTGAATGGGTGGATGGAGGGACCCACATGAGACTAAGGGGGTCCAAGGAGTTATAAAGAGAGATCAACTCTCATTTTGTTCTCATTCTGAATATTTGACAAACAAACTCACTCTTGTATGCTCTGCTGCTTAGTGAGTCTACTGGCTATTTAGCGTGTATTCTCTGTTTAACGTGTATCCAGTTTAGACTATTCTTTGGTTTTTGAAAAACATTAAACCCCCTTGGGGAATTCTAGTGAGTTTTTTTTATTGTTTTTGGCCCAGTGTCTCTGGCCCAAATGACGTCTCTACCATTATTTTCATTATTTTTGGTTATGTTTATATTAACTCTTTTACTAAATTGATATTACTAAAATATTTCTCATGTATGGAGCTTGCTAAGGCTAATAATAGTCTATCCTGATGCTTGTCGTCGTTATCCCGACCTAGGAGATACTACACTATCAGCCCTTTTTTTCAATAGCATTTGGAGGATGATTGTGAATTATTATAGACTTTCTGAACTGGGAACATTAGTGAATGTTAGTGTCATTGTTGTTGGCATTTAAATTTTCTGCAATTCCTTGTTCATATTAAACTTGTCTGCAGTATCCTTATTATGGACCTATGTGACTGCCATTGATTCATCGTCAATCAATTCATCACACAATTTGATTATGTGAATTCAAATTTTCACTAATCCCCCATACAACTAGGTTTTGTGAATGCAATTTTCGTTTATGGAGGGATCACTCTTCACTAATGTTTTATTGACTTTTGCCATGTTACCTTACAATAAATATTTTGTATTTAGTAGAAAGTACAAATTGTTTACTAGTTGCGGTACTAGTTTGAAAAAGTCCACATCTAAAAAGGTGAGGACTTCATTGCTTCAAGATGTGGCCCTTAATGTCTTGCAGATTGAATTATATTCTTCCAATCTAAAAGATAAATAAATATTCCAAGTAAACCACAAATATATTATTGAAAGTACAAGTGAAAAGCCAATTAACAATATCAAAAACAATTCTCACGCAATAGTCCAACTGTTTGACCACAGGAATTTGTTGGAATAATAAGTTTATTTGTGAGTTCTACATAATCTGAATGCCTTGAATTTTATTCTATTTTTAGATTAAAAACATATTTTAAATAATAAAAAATACAAACTAACCAAAGTTTATCTAACCCAATTCCAATGAAAAACTTTTAAAGGTAGACTAATTAAACGGTGTCAATAATCCAAAATTATTGTTGAAGATTATGAATAACCATAAAATGATTGTAATCCATATAATGTTCCTACGTCAACAATGGTAGGTAATACATGTCTTTCCATGACCAGCCTGATGGAACAATTGTTTATTGTACTATATTCATTATATATATCATTCATACATAACATACCAATGATTGGATGGTGATTGTCCACATTTAGTATGAGATAATATTGAACCATACATGTCTATATGTACCATAATTTATTTATTTATTATTATTATTATTATTTAATGAATTTAGACATCTGAAAAGTTAGGATTGTGAAGTGATTTCAAGAAATCAGATTTCAACGAAAAATATGCTGAAAATGTTTCCAAAACTTATAATGGATAGACTATCAGTAATTGTGTTGATGTGTATTAAGAGTCTTAGTAATAAATTTCCACTTAGTTTTAAAAACATTAAACCCCTCTCGATTGAGGCACCACCCGAATTTGGGTTGGTAACCATAGAAGGTAAACCCATTGAAGACTTTCATAGACCATCGTAAAGTGCCATGTTGAGCTAGAGGAAAAGAGAACCTGGCCAAAAGTGGTACTTGGTTATTAGTCTCAAGAAATCAAATTTGTAATTGATCTCACTAAATGAAATTGAAATGAAATTGAAACTGATAAATGAATAAATGAAATTGAAACTGATAGATTTCTTGCATATCTAAATCAAGTATTTAAACCCCCTTTAAATTAATTTTTTACCAAATTGTGATTAAACATTTGCTACACTTATTGTTGGGTGCATGAGATTGAAGCTAATTAGAGCGTTGGGATTGCTTTGTCATCCATTTTTAGTGTTTTAATTTTAATGTTATTGGGTTGACTTGTTCTACATTGATTTATCTCGTAGAACAAACTTTATGCTTCTTGGTAACATGCTTTCCTTGCTTTCATTGTTATATATTCATTTATGTTTCATTTTTCATTATGTGTTATTCACTTCAAGCTTCCCTATTTTCTTGGAACATGGGTCTTATTAGCTTTCTAAGATGAGGCAGTATACACTTAATTGAAGGTTCTTGTACTTTCCCTTTTCAAGTAGTAGTTTCTTTTTGAGATACATTTTTTTCATTTCTATTTTGTTGGGTGCATGAGATTGAAGCTAATTAAAGTGTTGGAATTGCTTTGTCATCTATTTTTTGTGTTTTAATTTTAATGTTATTGGGTTGACTTGTTCTACATTGATTTATCTCGTAGAACAACCTTGATTCTTCTTGGTAACATACTTCCTTGATTTTGTTGCTATATGTTCATTTATGTTTTCTTTTTCATTATCTGTAATTCACTTCAAGCTTCCCTATTTGCTTGGAACATGGGGCTTATTAGCTTTCTAAGATGAGGCAGAATACACTTCATTGAAGATTCTTGTACTTGCGCTTGTCAAGTAGTAGTTTATTTTTGAGATACATCTTTTTCATTTCTATTTTGTTGGGTGCATGAGATTGAAGCTAATTAGAGTGTCGTCATTGCTTTGTCATCTATTTTGTATGTTTTAATTTTAATGTTATTAGGTTGCTAATTACAGTGTTGGCATTTCCTTTTCGTCCATTTTTGGTGTTTTAATTTTAATGTTAATTGGGTTGACTTGTTTTGCCTTGATTTATCTTCTAGAACAACCTTGATGCTTCTTGGTAACATACTTTCCTTGCTTCCATTGTTATATGTTCATTTATGCTTTTTTTTCATTATGTGTAATTCACTTCAAGCTTCTCTATTTCCTTGGAACATGGGTCTTATTAGCTTTCTAATATGAGGCATAATACACTTAATTAAAGGTTCTTGTACTTGCTCTTTCCAAGTAGTAGTTTCTTTTTTAGATACATCTTTTTCATTTCTATTTTGTTGGGTGCATGAGATTGAAGCTAATTAGAGTGTTGGTATTGCTTTGTCATCTATTTTTTGTGTTTTAATTTTAATGTTATTGGGTTGATGATCTAGGTGGATATTGGTGGCCACTTACCTATTCCACTTAGACCCCCAAAAATGTCTCTTTCAGTTTTTTGATTTCATTAATGGTAGCACAATTTACTATTTTTGGTAGTATTTTGGGTCTTGAACTTTCAGAGTTGTTTTGAGGCCCTAAACGATGTTTCTAGGGAAAATGGAGAGATTGAAAACTCTCAAACCGACTTGCCAGTTTGTTTTCAGCTTTCTCTTTGAAATATTTGAAACAAGGTATTATGATAGCCAAACGGAGATCGTATGCGAAAATTACGACCCCGAGAAGTTGATGTACCAATTTACCCAAACGTGGGCCCACGGTTTTGGTGCTTCATCTCCTAGGGTTAGATTTTTGGATGTCTAGGGTTTTCCATTCTTTCTTAATAATAAATAGGCCTTTGAGCCTCATTATAACACAGTTTAGAGGCATGTAGCTACCACATCTCTTCTAAGAGACATGCTACCATCGTCTGAGCTAGTATTATTTCCATTATGTTTGTAAACATATTTCAGTATTTGATATTAATGAAATGAAGTGTTATTTCTACTGCATCTTTCTATTTATGGTTATATCTCTAATTTGTTGTGTTCCTGTTTAAATCCGGATCAGTGGTATCAGAGCAGTCTGCTCTTTCTCTGTTTTTCTTTGCATGTACCCGACGAGGTCGAGATATAAGGAGTTAGTGCTTGAACTGCTCGAACCTTTGCAAGACCAGCCTCGCAATTCTCGATGACCTCCCATGGCGGATGAAAAGAAAGATGAGGGGGCAAGAGATCCTAACAAAATCTTGCTCAAAGAAGCCCTTGAGCGACAAAGGAACGCGATGATGGACAACTTTGTCCAAATCCTTCAGTGGCTACCCAGGGTGACATCTACTTCTGGCAGAAACTCTAGAAGTGCCACATTGTTTAAGGTACAAGTTAACTTTGACATCCTAATATTTGAGGGCCAGATAGATGCAGACATTGTAGATAAATGGTTAAATCTGCTAGAAGGATAATTTTCCGTTCATGATTTTTATAGCCGGGAAAAGATCACTTTTGCACTTCTCAAAGCAGCGCCCCATGCCAAGGACTAGTGGGAAACCTACTATGAGCGGAAGGATGAAAGTGAAAACTCACTATTTTCAGCTGCACCCACTTGGAACTCATTCCAAGATGCCATCAAGGAGCAGTACTACCCTATTGACAGCTATGAGGATAAATACATAAAGTGGACAACGTTGTGATAGGGAAGGGACTAAGATGTACCAGAGTTTACCATTGTTTTTCATACCCTTCGCACGAATTTGGGTATCAAGGATTCTGAGAACCATTTGGTTCTCAAGTACCAGGGCTGCCTACATAAGTACATCCAGGATGAGATGGAGTTCCTAAACATCTCGCTCGGCACGTCATATCGATATGTCGTCAAGATCGAGCAAAAGTTTAAATAGAAGAACCAAGAATTTGGATCTATGAATATGAAGTTAGGGAAAGGTGTCCCCAAACTGCATAACAAAGGACAAAGCTAAGGCAGGGCAACCCAAGACAACCTGCCAAAGCCACAAACAAATAACAACACCGCGAAGCCGAAGAAGGACATGGGAAAGTGATGTGAGTTCCATAAGAGCTCCACTCACAACACAAGTGAGTGTCGGGCCAAGCAGTCACTCGTGGCCGAGCTAAAGGCTTCGGAATGAGATGCATGTTCCAACTCTGAGTCAGAACTTGACAAGGGGAATGACAAAGGGAAGCATATTATCAATGCAGAGCCCAACACCACTGTTTCCACCACAAAGATCCAAAAGGAGGAACCCGAAGATCCAGAGGAGGAGGAGCGCCTCTTCCACTCCCAAATGTGGGTAAAGGGTTCCTTGCTACAGTTCATTTTCGACAACGGAAGCCAAAGAGAACCTCATTTCGGTAGAGATTGTGAAGCGACTGGGCTTGCTGACCACAACACACCCACAACTGTACATCATCGAGTGGCTTCACCAAGGATAGGATCTTCGTGTGAGCTAGCAGTGTCGCCTTCCATACAACATCAATCCCTTCACGTATGAGGTATTATGTGATGTGGCTCCCCTTGATGTCTATGATGTATTATTAGGCCAACCATACTTATGGAAGCGACATGTTGTGTATGAGTCAAGGCCTCGTGATTTTATTGTTACTTTGGGAAACAAGTTGTATAGGATACCAAAGGTAGCACTGCCTACCGCCATCTCTTTGATTACTACAAAGTAATGCAGTAAGCTCATTTCCAAAATTGGGAAATTTGTTTTCCTGATGATATGCCCTAGGGGAAAGAAGAAGACAGTGGTCGCGACCTCCAGACATGACCCCTCCACATGACAACATTAGATGGAAAAGGTCCTGGAGGAGTACAAGGACATCTTCACCTCCCCTGCAGTGGTGCCTCTACACTGTTAGGTCAACCACTCCATCGATCTGACCCCAGGTGCACTGCTGCCCAATGGAGAAATCTATCGGTGCTCCATTCTGGAGAACGACAAAATCAAGAGGCAGATTCAAGAGATGTTGTAGAAAGGTCACATCCAGCCGAGTTCATCACCCTGTGGGAGCCCAATCGTGTTGGTACAGAAGAAGGATGGGACTTGGAGACTCTATATTGACTATTAGGCGCTGAACAAGATCATTGTCTATAATAGGTACCCAATGCCATGGATTGATGACCTTCTGGACCAACTAAAGGGGGAAAAATATTTCAGCAAGATCGACTTAAATTCAAGATATCACCAGGTACCAATCAAACCCTCCAATGTGTGGGAGGCTTCCTTCAAAGACAAGGAGGGCCTTTTCGAACGGTTGGTTATGCCTTTTGGGTTGACGAATGCTCCTGCAACCTTCATGAGGCTGATGGATGATATCTTGCGACCATTCACCAACTCATTTGTAGTGTTATACTTGGATGACATCCTGATCTTTAGCCAAAGCTGGGAAGAGAACCTCCACCACATCTGACAGGTTCTCCAAGAACTGCGGCAACACAAGCTATGCGCCAATTTGGAGAAATGCACTTTTGGCATGACTCAGGTTCAGTATATGGGATACATTATTGATGAATGGGGGGTGCATGTGGATCCATCCAAGATCCAAGTCATCCAAGATTGGCCAGCTCCAACCATTTTGACAGAGCTCCGTAGCTTTCCAGGTCTTGCCAATTTCTACTGCAAGTTCGTGTTGGGATTCTCTCATATCACGTGGCCCTTGAGTCAAGTCACCAAGGGAGGAGCGAAAGCAAGATTCTTTTGGTCTGAGTTTCAATAGAAGGCATTCACATAGTTGAAACATCACCTCTGCTCTACACCAATGCTCACATTACCAGACTTGTAACAACCATTTGAGATCGAGATAAATGCCTCTGACTATGCTATTAGGGCAATCCTTACTCAACATGGGCATCCAGTGGCGTATCACAGTGAGATACTTTCAAACACAATCCATAAGTATCCCACTTATGAGAAAGAGATGTATTCCATTGTGCAGGCCTGCTAACAATGGAAGCATTATATTTTGGGGAAGGAAATAGTCATCCACACAAACCACTAGCCCTTTTGATTCATGCAAATGAAAGGGAAGTTGCAGAATGATTGCCATCAAAAGTCGTTCACATACCTACAACAGTTCCATTTGAATATCAAGTATAAGAAGGGTAGCACCAATAATGTTTCATATTGCCTCAGCCAACCACCGATCATGGTGTTAACCATAGTGCTCAACTCTTGTAGCCACAAGACTTCTGATTGGCCACTTCTCTACAAAAGCGACCTAGAATTCGGCCACACATACCAAACGCTCTTAGATGGTCAGCAAGTTCTAGATTTTCACCTCTAGGATGTGCTATTATGCCACCTGGGACACCTTTGTTTTCCTTCAAGGGAGTGTGCCAAGATGATTTGGGAAGCACACTACAGTTAGGCCGCTGGGCATTTCGGGGTCGAGAAAATGGTGGCAGTACTGCAGAAGTATTTCTATTGGCCAAATCTTAGATAGGATTTCGGGAAGTACATCAAATCCTCCACTGCTTGTGCCATTGCCAAACCGACCATCAAGAAGCAAGGCCTCTATACTCCGCTTCCTACCCCTAGTCGACATTGGGAATCCATCTCCATGGATTACATGTTGGACCTTTCTTCTACTAAGCATGGAAGTGACTGTGTTTTTGCAGTCGTTGACAGATTCTCAACGATGGCCATTATGGAGGCCTGCAAGAAGAATATCACAGCAGAAGCCACTGCTAAACTTTTCTTTGAACGAGTGCGGGTACACTTTGGGATTCCACAATCTATCATCTCAAATTGGTACAACAGGTTCCTCAGTATAGTTTGGTCCAGTCTCTGGTCGATGCTGGACAACAAGCTCACTAAGTCCACAACATTCCATCCCCAAACTGATGGCCAGACAGAGGTTGTCAACAGGATGATTGTACATATTCAGTGCATGTACAACTCAAAGCATCCACGCATAGGGGATGAGAGCCTCCCCTATGTCCAACACAGTTATAATCGAGCTCTCCATAGCTCAACTGGACACAACCCTTTTGAGGTGGGCTTGGGATTCTAGCCACTATGTCCCATTGATGTGGCCATGCCATTTGTAACTACTCATGCAGATTTGGCTCATTTCTAGTCCGAAACCGATAAGACACACAGCTTCATTGAGCACATCCAACATATCCACCAATAGGTCCATGGAATTTTGGAGAGATCAAATGCCAAGTACAAGCAACGACATGATCAACATCGGGTGCCACACAAATTTCAGGTGGGCAACAAAGTCCGGTTGCATTTGCAAAAGGAACACCTTACGAAGCCTATCAGAAACTTAGACCAATTCAATATGGTCCTTAGACCATTGCTAAGGTGGTGGGAGACAATGCATTCGAGCTCAAAATTCCCCCATTCCTTGGTATACACCCAGTGTTCAATGTGGACTGCCTTCGACCATACTTACCACCATTGCTAGACACATCACACATTGTAGAACAACTCACACCTACAAAGTTAAATCCAGATTGCATGGAACAAGCCACAACTAATCGAATCATGGACACGTAAATCAAGAACACCCGAAATCAAAGGATCCAACTATATCAAGTTATCAAAGAAGGCCAACTCCTTCACTAGGGCAAGTGGCTCAACAAGGACCAAGTTCAGCAGAAGTTTCCTCATCTTATGGAGGAACTCAATGCAATGGGGACCATTGCTTCTGAAGGGTGAAGGAATGATCCAGGTGGATATTGGTGGCCACCTGCCTATTCCACTTAGACCCAAAACACTGTCTATTTCAGTTTTTTGGTTTCCTTAATTGTAGCACAATTTATTATTTTTGGCAGTTTTTTGGGTCTTGAACGTCCGGAGTCGTTTTGAGGCCGTAAACAACGTTTTTAGGGAAAATAGAGACACTGGAAAAATAAAAAACTAGCATGGCAATTTTTTTCAGCCTTCTCCTTGAGATCTTCGAAATGAGGTATTATGATAGCCAAACGAAGATTGTATGCCAAAGTTATGACCCCGAGAAGTTGATGTACCAATTTACCCAAACGAAGCCCACAATTTTGGCGCTTCATCTCCTAAGGTTAGGTTTTTTTATGTTTTAGGTTTTCCATTGTTTCTCAATAATCAATAGGCCTTTGAGCCTCATTGTAACACAGTTTAGAGGCATGTAGCCGCCACATCTCTTCTCATAGATAAGCTACCATTGTTCGAGATAGTCTTATTTCCAACTTGTTTGTAAACATATTTCAGTATTTGATATTAAAGAAATGAAGTGTTATTTCTACTGCATCTTTGTATTTATGATTATATCTGTAATTTGTTGCGTTCCAGTTTAAATCTGGATCTGATCCGAATTTAAACAGGAACGAAACAAATTATAGAGATAACCATAAATACAGAGATGCGGTGTAAATAATACTTCATTTCATTACTGTAAAATACCGAAATATGCTTACAAACAGAAATGGAAATAAACCAACTAGGGCGATGGTAGCTTATCTCTGAGAAGAGATGTGGTGGATACATGCATCTGAACTATGTTACAATGAGGCTCGAAGGCCTATTTATTATTGAGAAACAATTTAAAACCCTAAACATCCAAAAACCTAACCCTAGAAGATGAAACGCCAAATTGTGGGCCCCGTTTCGATAAATTGGTATATCAACTTCCCAGGGTTGTAACTTTGGCATACGATCTCCATTTGACATGCACAATATCTCGTTAGAAAGATCTATCCGAGAAATACAAGTTTGGGAAGACCAACATTAGTCTATGGACCCATGTTGCTCCTAGTTTTCCCAAAAAAACGTCGTTTAGGGCCTCAAAACGACTCTGGAAGTTCAAGACCCGAAAACTACTAAAAATAGTAAATTGTGCTACAATTAAGGAAACTGAAAAGCTAAAAGAAACAATGGTGGTGGTCCAAGTGGACTTGTTGGGTGGCCACCAATATCCACCTGGATCATTCCTCCCCCCTTAGGAAACAATGGTCCCCATTGCGTTGAGTTCATCCGTGAGATGAGGAAACTTCTATTGAACTTGGTCCCTGGTGAGCCACTAGCCCAGGTGAAGGAGTTGGCCTGCTTTGAAAATTCGATACAATTGGATATTTTGCTGGTGAGTATGCTTGATCTATGTGTCCATGATCCGATTAGTTGCAACTTATTCCATGCAATCTGGATTTTACTCTGTAGGTGTGAGTTTTTCTACAATGTCGGACGTGTCTAGTAATGGTGGAAATTAGGGCCAAAGGTGGTCCACTTTGAACATTGGGTGTAGACCAAGGAATGGGGGAATGATGAGCTCAAATGCATTGTCTCCCATAGCCTTGGTAATGGTTTAAGGATCATATCGGAGTGGTCTGAGTTTCTGATAGGCTCCGGTAAGGCATTCCTTTTGCAAATGCAACCAGACTTTGTTGCCCACCTGAAACTTGTGTGGCACTCGATGTTGATCATGTCGTTGCTTGTACTTGGCATTTGATTTCTCCAAAATGTCGTAGACCTACTGGCGAATATGTTGGATGTGCTCAAAGAAGTTGTTTGCCTTATCTGTTTCAGACTGGACATGAGCCAAATCTGCATGAGTAGCTACAAATGGCATGGCCACTTGAATGGGACATAGTGGCTGGAATCTCAAGCCCACCTAAAAAGGATTGTGGCCATTCAAGCTATGGAGAGCTAGATTGTAGTTGTGTTGAACATAGGGGAGGCTTTCATCCCATGTGCATGGATGCTTTGAGTTGTACATGCGCATAATGTGTACGATCATCCTATTCACAACCTTTGTCTGAACATCAGTTTGAGGATGGAAGGTTGTGGACTTAGTGAGTTTGGTTTCCAACATCGACCAGAGGCTGGACCAAAATGTATTGAGGAACCTATTGCCCCGATCTGAGATGATAGACTATGGGATCCTAAAGTGTACCCACACTCGTTCAAAGAAGAGTTTAGCAGTGGATGTTGCTTTGATATTCATCTTGCACACTGCCATAATCACCATCTTCGAGAACCTGTTGATGACCACGAAAACACAGTCATTTCCATGCTTAGTAGAAGAAAGTCCCGACATGTAATCCATGGAGATGGATCCCCAAGGTTGACTAGGGGTAGGCAGCGGGGTACAAAGGCCTTGCTTCTTGATGGTCGGTTTGGCAATGGCATAGGCAGTGCATGATCTGATGTACTTCTCGACATCCTGTCAAAGATTCATCCAATAGAAATAATTCTGCAGTACTGCCACCATTTTCTTAACCCCAAAATGCCTAGCAGTGCAACTGTAGTGTGCTTCCCAAATCATCTTGGCATGCTTGCTTGAAGGAACACAAAGGTGACTCAGGTGGAATAATAGGTCATCTTGGAGGTGAAAATATGGAACATGCTAACCCTCCAAGAGTGTCTGGTATGTGTGGTTGAATTTTGGGTCACTTTTGTAGAGAAGTGGCCAATCAGAAATCTCATGCCCACAAGAGTTGAGCACAGTGGTTAATGCCATGATCGGTGGTCGACTGGGTCAATCTGCAACATTATTGGTGTTTCCCTTATTATACTTGATATTTAAATGGAACAGTTGCAGGTATGTGGACCACTTCTAATGGTGATCATTCTGCAATTTCCCTAGAGTCTGTATGAATTGCATGGGTCGGTGGTCTGTGTGGATGACTGTTTCCTTCCCCAAAATGTAATGCTTCCATTGTCGGTATGCCTACACAATGGAATACATCTCTTTATCATAAGTGGGATAATTTTGGACTGTGTCTGAAAGTTTCCCATTGTGATATGCCACTGGATGCCCGTGTTGAGTAAGGACTGCCCCAATAGCATAGTCAGAGGCATTTGTCTCGACCTCAAATGATTGTTGCAAGTCTGGTAACACGAGCACTAGTGTCAAGTAGAGGTGATATTTCAACTTTGTGAATGCCTTCTGTTGAGACTCAGACAAAAATAATTTTGTTTTCGCTCCTCCCTTGGTGACTTGACTCAAGGGCCAAGTGATATGAGAAAATCCCAACACGAACCTATGATAGAAGTTGGCAAGACCTAGAAAGCTACAGAGCTCTTTCAGAGTGGTTGGAGATGGTCAATCCCAAATGACTTGGATCTTAGCTGGATCCACATGCACCCTCCATTCATCAATAATGTATCCTAGATACTGAACCTGGGTCATGCCAAAAGTGCTTTTCTCCAAATTGGCACATAACTTATGTTGTCATAGTGTTTGGAGAACCTGTTGGATGTGGTGGAGGTTCTCTTCCCAACTCTGGCTGAATATCAGGATGTCATCAAAGTATACCACTACAAATGAGTTGGTGAATGGCCGCAAGATGTCATCCACTAGCCTCATTAAGGTTGCACGAACATTCGTCAATCCGAAAGGCATAACCAACCATTCGAAAAGGCCCTCCTTGGCTTTAAAGGCAATCTTCCACACATCAGATGGTTCAATTGGTACCTGGTGATATCCTGACTTCAAATCGATCTCGCTGAAATATTTTTCTCCCTTCAGTTGGTCCAAAAGGTCATCAATCCAGGATCAGGTACCTATTACAGACAGTGATCTTGTTCAACACCCATAATCAATACAGAGTCTCCAAGTCCCATCCTTCTTTTGTACCAAGATGATCGGGTTCCCACAACACGATGAACTCAGACGGATGTGACCTTTCTGCAACAACTCCTGAATCTGCCTCTTGATTTCATCGTTCTCCAGAATGGAGTGTCAATAGCTTGGTCCATTGGGAAGCAGCGAACCTAGGATCAGATCGATGGAGTGCTTGACTTGACAGTGCAGAGGAACCCCTACAAGGGAGGTGAAGATGTCCTCGTACTCCTCCACAACCTTGTCCATATGTAGTTGTCGTGCGGAGGGGCCTTGTCTGGAGGTCGTGGCCACTGTCTTCTTCTTTCCTTGAGGGCGTATCTTCAGGAAAACAAATTTCCTGGTTTTGGAAATGAGTTACTGCATTGTTTTGTAGTAACCAAAGAGAGGGCGGTAGGCGGTGCTACCTCAAGTATCCTATACAACTTATTTCCCAAAGTAACAATAACAGCATGGGGTCTTGATTCATACACAACATGTCACTTCCACAAGTATGGTTGTCTTAATAATACGTCACAAACATCAAGGGGAGCAACGTCACAAAATACCTCATCCGTGAAGGGCTTGATGTTGTATGGAAGGTGACACAACTGTCTTACGCAAAGATCATGTTCTTGGTGAAGCCACCCGATGGTGTATGGTTTTGAGTGTGCTATAGTCGATAAGCCCAACCACTTCACGACTTCTATCAGAACGAGGTTCTTTTGGCTCCCCCTGTCAACAATGAACTGTAGCGGCAAGCCCTTTACCCACATCTGGGAGTGGAAGAGATGCTCCTCCTCCTCTGGATCTTCGGGTTCCCCCTTCTGGATATTCGTAGTGGCAATGGTGGCATTGGGCTCCTTATCGATAATCTACTTCCCTTTGTCATTCCCCTTGTCGGGTTCTGACTCAGAGTTGGAATATGCATCTAATTCTAAAACCCTTAGCTTGGTCGCCAATGACTACTTGGCCCGACACTCACTTGTGTTGTGAGTGGAGCTCTTATGGAACTCACACCACTTTCCCGTGTCCTTTTGTGGCTTCGCGATGTTGTTCTTTGCTTGCAACTGTCGCGGGTGGTCTTGGACCGCCCCACCTTGGCTTTTTCCTTTGTTATGTGGTTTGGGGGCACCTTTCCCTTGCTTCAGATTCGCAAATCCAAAGTCTTGCTTCTTCTGTTTAAACTTTTTCTCAACCTTGACGACATATCGGTATGTCGTGTCGAGTGAGGAGATGTTTACGAATTCTATTTCTTCCTGGATGTACTTGTGCAAGTTGACACAGTATTTGAGTACCAAATGCTGCTCTAAATCCTTGAGACCCAACTTTGTGCAAAGGTTATGGAAAATATTGGTAAACTCTGGCACGTCTTGGTCCCTTCCCTGCTGCGGCATGGTCCACTTTATGTATTGATCCTCATAGCTTCTAACGGCGTAGTATTTCTCTTTGATGGCAGTCTAGAATGAATTTCAAGTGGGTGCAGCTGAAAATAGTGAGCCTGTACTTTCATCCTTCTACTTGCAGTAGGTTTCCCACCAATTCTTGACGTGGCAGGCTGCTTTGAGAAAAAAATAATCTTTTCCCGAATTGAAAAATCATGAACAAAAAAATACCCTTCTAGCATATTTAACCATTTATCTATGGCATCTGCGTCTATTTGACCATTGAATATGGGGATTTCGAAATTAACTTGTACCTTAAAGGGTGTGGCATTTCCAGAGTAGCTGTTGGAATTCGATGCGTCACCTCTAGGTAGCCATTGAAGGATCTAGGCAAAGTTGTCCATCATCACGTTCCTTTGCTGCTCGAGGGCTTCTTCGAGTAAGATTTTGGTAGGATCTCCTGCCACCTCGTCTTTATTTTCATTTGCCATGGAAGGTCGTCGGGATTTGCGAGAGTGGTCTCGCAAAGGCTCGATCAATTCAAGCCCTAACTCCTTATATCTCGACCTCGTTGGAGACATGCAAAGAAAAACAGAGAAAAAACAGACCGCTCTAATACTACTGATCCGAATTTAAATAGGAATGCAAAAAATTATAGAGATAACCATAAATATAGAAATGCAGCGAAAGAATACTTCATTTCGTTACTGTAAAATACTGAAATATGCTTACAAACATAAATGGAAATAAACTAGCTAGGGCGATGGTAGCTTATCTCTGAGAAGAGATGTAGCAGCTACATGCCTCTAAACTGTGTTACAATGAGGCTCAACGGCCTATTTATTGTTGATAAATAATGGAAAACCCTAAACATCCAAAAACCTAACCTTAAAAGATGAAACACCAAACTATGGGCCCCGTTCGGGTAAATTGGTACATCAACTTCCCGGGGTCATAACTTTGGCATATGATCTTTGTTTGATGCGCAAAATATCTTGTTAGAAAGATCTATCTAAGAACTACAACTTTGGGAAGTGCAACATCAGTCTATGGACTCATGTTTCTCCTATTTTTCCCAAAAAGCGTCGTTTAGGGCCTCAAAACGGCTCCGGAAATTTAGGACCCGAAAAACTGCTAAAAATAGTAAACTGTGCTACAATTAAGGAAGCCGAAAAGACGAAAGAAATAATGGTGGGGGTCCAAGTGGACTTGGCGGGTGGCCACCAATATCCACCTGGATTAGGATCAGTGGTATCAAAGTGGTCTACTCTTTCTCTGTTTTTCTTTGCATGTCCGCAACGAGGTTGGGATATAAGGAGTTAGGGCTTGAACTGGTCGAACCTTTGCAAGACCAGCATCACAAATCTTGACGGCCTCCCATGGTGGATGAAAAGAAAGATAAGGGGGTAGGAGATCCTATCAAAATCTTTCTCGAAGAATCCCTCGAGCGACAAAGGAATGCGATGATGGATAACTTTGTCTAGATCCTTCAGCGGCTAGCCAAGGGTGACACATCTCCTTCCGACAGCTACTCTGGAAGTGCCACACCCTTTAAGGTACAAGTTAACTTTGACATTCCCATATTTGAGGGTCAAATAGATGCAGACATTGTAGATAAATGGTTAAATTTGCTATAAAGATATTTTTCCGTTCATAATTTTTCCAGCCTGGAAAAGATCACCTTTGCACTTCTCAAAGCAGCCCCCCATGTCAAGGACTGGTGAGAAACCTACTGTGAGCAGAAGGATGAAAGTACAAACTCACTATTTTCAGCCGCACCCACTTAGAACTCATTCCGGAGTGCCATCAAGGAGTAGTACTACCCTGGCGAGAGCTATGTGGATAAATGCATAAAGTGGACAACGTTGTGACAAGGAAGGGACCAAGATGTACTAGAGTTTACCAATGTTTTTCATACCCTTCGCATGAATTTGGGTATCAAGGATTTTGAGAACCATTTGGTTCTCAGGTATCGCAGCTGCCTACACAAGTACATCCAGGACGAGATGGAGTTCTTGAACATCTCCTCGCTCGGCATGGCATACCAATATGCTGTCAAGATTGAGAAAAAGTTTCAACATAAGAAGTGAGACTTTGGATCTGCTAATCCAGAGCAAGGGAAAGGTGCCCACAAACCATAGAACAAAGGACAAAGCCAAGGCGGAGCGGCCCAGAACAATGTGCCAAATCCGCAAGTAAAGAAAAACATCATGAAACAGAAGAAGGACATGAGAAAGTGGTGTGAGTTCCATAAGAGCTCCACTCACAACACAAGTGAGTGTCGAGCCAAGCAGTCACTCGTGGTCGAGCTAAAGGTTTTGGAATTAGATGCATGTTCTGACTCTAAGTTAGAAACCGACAAGGGGAATGACAAAGGGAAGCAGATTATTAATGCAGAGCCTAATGTCACTGTTACCACCATGAATATCCAGA
Organism: Pinus taeda; assembly: GCA_000404065.3. Lineage (NCBI taxonomy): Eukaryota > Viridiplantae > Streptophyta > Pinopsida > Pinales > Pinaceae > Pinus > Pinus taeda. The sequence continues at coordinate 104,068 of APFE030553785.1, read as the reverse complement.
AGGAGGAACTCGAAGATCCAGAGTAAGAGAAGCACCTCTTCCACTCCCAAATGTGGGTAAAGGGCTCCCTTCTATAGTTCATTGTTTACAACGGGAGCCAAAAGAACCTCATTTCGGAAGAGGTCGTGAAGTGGCTGGACTTATTGACCACAACACATCCGTAATCGTACACAATCGGGTGGCTTCACCAAGGACGAGACCTTCGCGTGAGCCAACAATTTCATCTTCCATACAGCATCAAGCCCTTCACGGATGAGGTATTATGTGACGTTGCTCCCCTTGATGTTTGTGATGTATTATTAGGCCAACCATACTTATGGAAGAGACATTCTATGTATGAGTCAAGGCCTCGTGCTGTTATTGTTACTTTGGGAAATAATTTGTAACTGATACCAGATACTAGAGGTAGCACCGCCTACCTCCATCTTTTTGGTTACTGCAAAACAATGCAGTAAGCTCATTTCCAAAACCGAGAAATTTGTTTTTCTGATGATATGCCCTCAGGGAAAGAAGAAGACAGCGGCCATGACCTCCAGACAGGGCCCTTCTACACAACAACAACAAATGGACAAGGTCGTGGAGGAGTACGGGGACATCTTCACCTCCCCCGCAGGGGTCCCTTGCACTTTTAGGTCAAGTACTCCATCGATATGACCCCAGGTGCGTCGCTGCCCAATGGACCAATCTATTAGCGCTCCATTCTGGAGAATGATGAAATCAAGAGGAAGATTCAGGCGTTGTTACAGAAATTTCACATCAGGCCGAGTTCATTGCCCTATGGGAGCCCGATCATGTTGGCACATAAGAAGGATGGGACTTGGAGACTCTACATTGACTATCGGGTGCTAGAAAAGATCACTGTCCGAGATAGGTACCCGATTCCACAGATTGATGACCTTCTCGACCAACTGAAGGGGGGAAATATTTTGACAAGATTGACTTGAAGTCAAGATATCACTGACACCAGGTACCAATCGAACCCTCCGGTGTGTGGAAGATTGCCTTCAAAGCCAAGGAGGGCCTTTACAAATGGTTGGTTATGCCTTTCTGGTTGATGAATTCTCCTGCAACCTTCATGAGGCTGATGGATGACATCTTATGGCCGTTCACCAACTCATTTTTAGTGGTTTACTTGGATTACATCCTGATCTTCAGCCCGAGTTGGGAAGAGCACCTCCACCACATCCGACAGGTTCTCCAAACACTGCGACAACACAAGTTATGCGCTGATTTGGAGAAATGCACTTTTGGCATGACCTAGGTTTAGCATATAGGATACATTTTTGATGAATGGGGGGTGCATGTGGATCTAGCCAAGATCCAAATCATCCGTGATTAGTTAGCTCCAACCATTTTGACAAAGCTCTGTAGCTTTCTGGGTGTTTCCAATTTCTTCCACAATTTCGTGTTGGGATTCTCTCATATCACGTGGCCCTTGAGTCAAGTCACCAAGGGAAGAGAGAAAGAAAGATTCTTTTGGTCTGAATCTCAACGGAAGGCATTCACATAGTTGAAACATCGCCTCTGCTCTGTACCAGTGCTCACATTACCAATAACCATTTGAGATCAAGATAGATGCCGTTGACTATGCTATTGGGGCAGTCCTTACTCAATAGGGGCGTCTAGTGGCATATCACAGTTAGACACTTTCAGAAATAGTCTGAAAGTATCCCACTTATGACAAGGAGATGTATTCATTGTGCAGGCCTGCTGACAATGGAAGCATTACATTTTGGGGAAGGAAACGGTCATCCACACAAACCATCGGCCCCTTCAGTTCATACAAAGACAAGGGAAGTTGCAGAATGATCACCATTAGAAATGGTCCACATACCTACAAAAGTTCCATTTGAATATCAAGTATAAGAAGGGCAGCACCAATAATGTTGCAGATTTCCTTAGCCAACCATCGATCATGGCATTAACCACTGTGCTTAGCTCTGTGGGCACGAGACTTCTGACTGGCCACTTCTCTACAAAAGCGACCTAGAATTCGGCCACACATACTAGACGCTCTTGGAGGATTAGTTAGTTCCAGATTTTCACCTCTAGGATGCCCTATAATGCCACCTGAGACACCTTTGTGTTCCTTCAAGAGAGCATGCCAAGATGATTTTGGAAGTACACTACAGTCAGGCCGCTGGGAATTTTAGGGTCGAGAAAATGGTGGCAGTACTGCAGAAGTATTTCTATTGGTCGAATCTTCGACATGATGTCGGGAAGTACATCAGATCCTGCACTACCTGCGTCATTGCCAAATCGACCATCAAGAAGCAAGGCCTCCATACTCTGCTACCTAACCCTAATCGACCTTGAGAATCCATCTCCATGGATTACATGTCAAGCCTTTCTTCTACTAAGCATGGAAATGACTGTGTTTTTGTAGTCGTCAACATATTCTCGAAGATGGCCATTATGGCAACCTGCAAGAAGAATATCACAGTGGAAGTCACTGCTAAACTCTCCTTTGAATGAGTGTGGGTACATTTTGGGATCCCACAATCTATCATCTCAGATTGGGATAGCAAGTTCTTCAGTACATTTTGGTCAAGTCTCTGGTTGATGTTGGACACCAAGCTCATTAAGTCCACAACTTTCCATCCCCAAATTGATGGCCAGACAGAGGTCGTGAACAGGATGATCGTACATATTCTGTGCATGTACTACTCAAAGAATCCATGCACATGGGATGAGAGCCTCCCATATGTCCAGCATAGCTATAACAAGGCTCTCCATAGCTTGACTGGCCACAACCCTTTTCAAGTGGGCTTGGGATTCCAACCACTATGCCCCATTGATGAGGCCATACCATTTGTAGATTCACATGCAAATTCAGCTCATGCCCAGTCTGAAACCGATAAGGCACACAACTTCATTGAACATGTCCAACATATCCGCCAGCAGGTCCACGAAATTTTGGAGAAATCAAATGCCAAGTAGAAGCAATGACATAATCAACATCGGGTGCCACACAAGTTTCAGGTGGGTGACAAAGTTTGGTTTCACTTATAAAAGGAACGCCTTAATGGAGTCTATCAAAAACTCAAACCACTTCGATATGGTCTTACACCATTACCAAGGTGATGGGAGACAATGCATTTGAGCTCAGCATTCTCTGATTCCTTGGCCTGCACTCATTGTTAAAAGTGGACCACCTTCGACCATACTTCCAACCATTGCTAGACACATCAAACATTGTAGAACAGCTCACACGTACAGAGTTAAATCCAGATTGCATGGAACAAGCCACAACTGATCGGATCATGTCCATGCAGATCAAGAACACCCAACAGCAAAGGATCCAACTATATCGAGTTGTCAAAGCAGGTCAACTCCTTCACTAGGGCAAGTTGCTCACTAGGGAGCAAGTTCAATAGAAGTTTCCTCATCTCATAGAGGAACTCAACACAATGGTGACCATTTCTTCCTAAAGGGGGAGGAATGATCCAGGTGGATATTAGTGGTCACCTACCTATTCCACTTTGACCCCCAATGCTGTCTCTTTCAGTTTTTCAGTTTCCTTCATTGTAGCACAATTTACTATTTTTGGCATTTTTTTCAGTTCTTGAATTTCTGGAGTCGTTTTGAGGCCCTAAATGGTGTTTTTAGGGAAAAAGGAGAGACCAGAAACATCCCAAATCAGCTTGCTGATTTTCTTTTGGTCTTCTCTTCGAGATATTCAAAACGAGGTATTATGATAGCCAAATGGAAATCGTATGCCAGAGTTACGAGCCCGGGAAGTTGATGTACCAATTTACCCAAATGGGGCCCACAATTTTTTCACTTCATCTCCTAGGGTTAGGTTTTTGGATGTTTAGGGTTTTCCATTGTTTCTCAATAATAAATAGGCCTTTGAGCCTCATTGTAACACAGTTCGAAGGCATGTAGTCGCCACATATCTTCTCAGAGATAAGCTACCGTCGCCCGATCTAGTGTTATTTCCATTCTGTTTTAAACATATTTTACTATTTGATATTAATGAAATGAAGTGTTATTTCTAATGCATCTTTGCATTTATGCTTATATTTGTAATTTGTTGCATTCTTGTTTAAATCTTGATTAGTGGTATTAGAGCGGTCTGCTCTTTCTCTATTTTTCTTTGCATGTCCCCAACGAGGTCGAGATATAAGGAGTTTGTTATGTAAAAAATATTTAATTTTAGGTTAATTATTTAATTTTAGGTTAATTAAGATGAAAGGGCACGATCATAAGATCATGCCCTTGTCGATAAGGGTGCCCATGGCAGTATATAAGCCAGGGACCCTCACTGTAAACAACCATCATACACTTAATTAATAAAATATATATGTTTATATCATTTCTGAGTTTTTAATACAACATCTGGTATCAGAGCCAACGATCTTCTTGCTAGAAATCATTTTGTTGTTCCAGAGATCTGACATCATCTAGTAACACCATCCCCGTGTCACTGCTCCACTGCTCCTGTTTGCTGGCAATCCACACGTAATCACCACCCCCACGTCACCGCATCCCTCCTCGTGTTGTTCCCATCTGTCGTTCGGTTCAGTCCAAACCCTCGTATTTGGCCACCCATGTCTGTTGTGATATCTGCGCAAAGGCAAATGATCTGTCGAAAGGTGATATTTGTCGAGAGGTGACAGATCAGTCAGACGTGACTGTCCGTACGATATATAATATATAATATAATTATATATATAAGTTATATATAATATATACTATAATTTAATTATAAGTTATATAATATATAACTTTAATTTAATTATTTAAATTTATTTAAAAAAAAAATTAAGCTACCAAATAAATATACACCCCCACAAACTCGCTCAATGTCAACAATGTCAATGGCCTATTTCAATAAAACATTGATTGAAGTGGAGAATAGGATGGCTAACAACTCTAATGATGTTAATATGAGATTAATCGATCTCGAGGGTAAGTTTAGTAGGCAGTTTGATGATATCAAGAGGCTTCAGGATACGACGAATCAAATAGAACAACAGATGGATCAAAATAGGAGCCAGTCCGAATTGAACCAAAAACAAGCCTTGGCAACGCTGAATCTCTTGTGTAGAAAGCAGGATATTACACCTGAACAACTACTCCAAGAAGATGAATAAAATCAAGAGCACCATTCATCAGACTCAACAAAATCAATAGATTCTCATAAAGCTGAATCTCCAAAAAAATCTGCAACGCCCCACCAAGAAAATAGTAAAGCGACTTTTTCAAATAAGCAACTCTAGGATACATTTACCAATCAACATTCTTTTTTCGCTCTCAACCATTAGCGACATATCAAGAAAGGGAAAAATTTGAGATGCCTAAATTCGATGGAAACAAACATACAGTGTTGCATGGATAAATAAAGCAGAAGAATACTTCGAGATTTATGACATCAATGATGATGACCAAAGGCTTAGGCACACATCCATGAAAATTGAAGGGGAAGCATATAATTGGTATATGTGGTGGAAAAAGACGACACACACCATTAGTTGGAGGAAATTTAAGGATGCATTCTTTAAAAAATTCCAAGGTGTAAAGGAAGAAGAGTTCTTTTCAACACTCATCAAATTACGACAAAAAAGGAAGTGTGGACGAATACACTCAAGAATGGGAGACCTTAGTAACACGAGTACCGGGGTTATCAGAGTCTCGTCTAACTCAATCATACATCTCCGGACTTAAAACCCATTTACAAGTAGAACTTGAGATGCATGACATTATATCAATAGAAGTAGCAAGACGAAAAGAAAAAACCTCTGAAAATAAATTTGAACAAATATTTTGGTCAAAATCAAAAAAAGCATATTCAAGACGAAGAGTACCCTAGTCTGTGGACTCAAACAATACAAGATATGTTTCACCACATCATCATGAAGATGAAAAATCTAATGTGGAAATACAAAGGATAAAAGAAGGCAAATGTAAACGTTGTGGTGAGAAGTGGGACCCCAAACATAGGTGTGCTAAAGGAAAAGAACTAAAAAACCTATATAGTTGTGAAGCAATGAATGACTCAAATAGTGAAGATTCTGACATAGAAGAAATAGAAGATGCCCCAGAATTCTCACCAGAATTAGATGATGGAAGTATTCCACAAGTGTCATTATCAGCTATGACAGGCATATCACAACCTCTTACTTTAAAGTTGAAAGGACATATAAAGAAGAAGAACGTAGTGGTTCTCATTGATTCTGGTAGCACACATAATTTTCTAGATGCGATCATGGCAAAGAGACTCAACATCTTTTCATTTCCCTTACCAAACATGAAGGTGATGGTAGCTGATGGTAAGAAGATTGAAAAGGTAGGGAAATTCTATAAGGTCAAATTGCAGATTCAAGACTTTAATTTAGAATCTTCATTCTTCACTGTACCATTAGAAGGAGTAGATGTGGTCTTAGGTATCCAATGGCTACGAACTTTAGGTACTTATGCTGCCAACCATCAAGTACAATTCATAAAATTCAAATGGGGAGGTCAAAAGTACAAATTACACAGATTCCAAGCACTAGAAAATCAAATTGTATCATCATCTTAGATGATCAAGATTATTCGAAAAGTAGCACCCGCTTATGTAGTACAATGTCACCAATTGGAAATGTTAGCTGCAAATATGACTAACGAAGAGTCACAAAAGATAAAAGATCTAATTCAGAAGCATGAAAAATTATTTCAAGACCTACCTATGAAAATGCCTCCTAACAGGGAAATTGAGCATACAATAGAAGTCAAAGCAAGGTGAGACCTTGTCAACATCAAGCCATACCGATATCCACATCACCAAAAGACGGAAATTGAGATATTAATCCAAGACCTTTTAAAGTGTGGGATCATCTCGAAAAGTAAAAGTCCATATGCTGCTCTAGCGGTATTGGTAAGGAAGAAGGATGGCTCATTCAAGCTATGCATTGATTATAGAGGATTAAACAAGATAACAATTAAAAACAAATTCCCAATTCCCTTTATTGACGAAATGTTGGATGAGCTACATGGCGCAAAATACTTCTCAAAACTAGACCTAAGGTCAGGATACTATCAAATCAGAATCAGGTTGGAAGACATATCAAAAACGACATTCTAAACACACGAAGGTCACTATGAATTTAAAGTAATGTCGTTTGGGTTAACCAATGCACCAGCAACGTTTCAAGCCACTATGAACGAATTATTCCATCTGTATCTCAGGAAGTTTGTATTAGTATTCTTTGACGATATTTTAATTTTCAGTAAAACTTGGAAGGAACACTTACAACATTTGGATAAAGTTCTTACACTGCCAAAAGAGCATCAGTTCTATGCAAAAAAATCCAAATGTACCTTCAGAAAGGAAGAAGTAGAATACCTTGGACACATTATATCCCATGAAGGCATGAAAGTGGACCCTAATAAAATCAAAGCTATAAAGGAATGGACCAAACCAGCTAATGTATCCAAGCTAAGAGGGTTCTTAGGTTTGACTAGGTACTACCAAAGACTTATTAAAAACTACGCACATATAACTGCGCCTCTAACAAACCTTTTAAAGAAAAATTCATTTCTATGGGATGAGGAAGCAAGGAGGTGTTTTGAAAAATTAAAAGAGGTTATGTCTAATGCCCCAGTTTTGGCAACACCAGATTTTTCTAAACCATTTATCATCGAGTGTGATGCTTCTGAATTCAGTATAGGTGTAGTATTAATGCAAGAAGGGCATCCAATAGCTTTTGAAAGCAGGGAGCTCAATAAAAGAGAATGCCTCAAGTCCACATATAACAAAGAAATGCTCACTATCATGCACGAACTAGCTAAGTGGAGGCAACACCTTTTGGGAAGTAAGTTCTCCATCCAAATAGACCATAATAGTCTCCAGCACCTCCTTCAACAAAAAACAGTTTCCGAAGAACAACAAAAATGTATTGAAAAAATTGTCGCCTTTGACATGGAAATACTACATAAAAGAGGAAAACATAATGTAGTAGCAGATGCCCTATCCAGGAAAGACGAAGAACCAACACTAATTGAAATCTTGGTTGTTGTTCCTGAATGTCTTTACGAGATTCGAAGTGAGTATGCCAAAGATCTAGAAATAACGACGATAATTAATAACCTTCCCAACAACTCAAAATTTGAGGGGAAGAATTATATTCTATGGTACAAGGGAAGAATCTATCTAAATGCAAATTCCAAGTTTAAATTTAAGATACTCAAGGAGTCACATGACTCACCATCAGCTGGACATGTAGGATTTTTTAAGACTTACTACAATGCACGTCAATCCTTCTTTTGGAAAGGAATGAGTCGCGATATTAAGAAGTATGTAGTGGAGTGTGACACATGTTAAAGGAATAAAAGTGAAAATATTACTACACCAGGATTACTTCACTCTTTAAACATTCTAAATCACAAATGGGAAGAAATTTCGATGGACTTTATCAAAGGATTACTAGTATCTGAAGGCAAGGACAATATTTTCATAGTGGTCGATAGACTCATAAAATATGCTCACTTTATGGTAATAAAGAAATCATATTCAGCAAAATAAATCATTGAAATATTTTGCAAAAATATATATAAGTTACATGGTTTTCTGAAGTCATTATGAGTGATAGAGATGCCAAATTCAAGGGTAATTTCTGGAAGGAGTTGTTCAACCACATAGGAACCTACCTAAATATGAGTTCCGCTTATCATCCTCAAACAGATGGACAAATAGAGGTTGTCAATAAATGTTTGGAGGCCTACCTACATTGCTACGCTACAGAAAAAACAAAATAAGTGGGCTCAATGGTTACATCTCGTTGATTGATGGTATAATTATACTTATCATACGTTAGCAAAAATGACGCCATTTCAAGCTTTGTATGGTGAACCCCCAAAATGGAAGGATCTAGCTATTATCCAGACAAATCCACCTGTTGTTAAAGATCAACTAGAAGAAACCAAAAAAAATCATCCAAATATTAAAAGAAAACTTGAATAATGCAAGGAATCGTATGAAGGAGCAAGCAGATTGAAACAGAACTGAAAGAGAGTTTGAAGTCAAAGAATGGGTGTTTTTCAAGCTCCAAACATACAAACAATTATCCTTAAAACAAAAAGGAAAAAAAAAAATTGGCACCAAAGTTCTATGGACCTTATCATATCAACAAAAAGATTAGCCAAGTTGTGTATGGTTTAAGCCTTCCAAAGAAAAGTCGTGTTCACAACGTCTTCCTTGTCTCCTACCTTAAAAGGGAACTAGGTGACCATCAATCAGCGCAAACAATGCTTCCATCCCTGGATGATGAGGGAAGGGTCATTCTAGAACCAGAAGGTATTTTACATACTAGAGAAAGAAAGCTTCGACATCGTACAATCAAGGAATACCTGATCAAGTGGAAGTACTTACCCGAAGAAGAAGCTTCTTGGGAGAATGAATCATTTTGTCAACAACATCCGTTGTTACGTGTGCTTTGAGGACAAAGCATTCTTTCGAGAGGAAGGAAATGTTATGTAAAAAATATTTAATTTTAGGCTAACTATTTAATTTTAGGTTAATTAAGACGAAAGGGAACGATCATAAGATCATGCCCTTTTCCATAAGGGTGCCCATGGCAGTATATAAGCCAGGGACCCTCACCTTAAACAACCATCATACACTTAATTAATAAAATATATATGTTTATATCATTTCTAAGTTTTTTATACAATAGAGTTAGGGTTTGAACTGGTCGAACCTTTGCAAGACCAACCTCACAAATCCCGACGGCCTCCCATGGCAGATGAAAAGAAAGACGAGGGGGTAGGAGATCCTATCAAAATCTTGCATGAAGAAGCCATTGAGCGACAAAGGAACGCGATGATGGACAACTTTTTCTAGATCGTTCAACGGCTACCCAAGATTGACGCATCTATTTCCGACAGCTACTTTGGAAGCGCCACACTCTTTAAGGTACAAGTTAACTTTGACATTCCCATATTTGAGGGTCAAATAGATGCAGACGTTGTAGATAAATGGTTAAATCTACTAGAAGGATATTTTTTCGTTCATGATTTTTCTAGTCAGGAAAAGATCACTTTTGCACTTCTCCAAGTGGGCCCCCACATCAAGGACTGGTGGGAAACCTACTATGAGGAGAAGGATGAAAATACAAACTCACTATTTTCAGCTGCACCCACTTGGAACTCATTTCGGGATGCCATCTAGGAGCAATACTACCCTGTTAGGAGCTATGAGGATAAATACATAAAGTGTACAACGCTGCGACAGGGAAGGGACAAAGATGTACTAGAGTTTACCAATGTTTTTCATACCCTTCGTACAAAGTTGGGTATCAAGTATTCTGAGAACCATTTGATTCTCAAGTACTGCGGCTGCCTACACAGGTGCTTCCAGGACGAGATGGAGTTCCTAAATATCTCCTCGCTCGACATGACATATCGATATGCCATCAAGATCAAGAAAAAGTTTAAACAGAAGAAGTGAGGCTTTGGATCTGCGAATCCAAAGCAAGGGAAAGGTGCCCCCAAACTACAGAACAAAGGAAAAAGCCAAGGCAGGGCGGCCTAGGACAACCCGCCAAAGCCGTAAGAAAAGAAAAACACTGCAAAGCAGAAGAAGGACACAGAAAAGTGGTGTGCGTTCCATGAGAGCTCCACTCACAACACAAGTAAGTGTTGGGCCAAGCAGTCACTAGTGGTCGAGGTAAAGGCTTCGAAATCAGATGCATGTTTCGACTTTGAGTCAAAACCTGACAAGGGGAATGACAATGGGAAGCATATTATCGATGTAGATCCCAATGCTACCATTTCCACCATGAAGATCCAAAACAAGAAACCTGAAGATCCAGAGAAGGAGGAGCGCCTCTTCCACTCTCAGATGTGGGTAAAGGGTTCCCTGCTACAGTACATTATCGATAGTGGGAGCCAAAAGAACTTGATTTTGGCAGAGGTCATGAAGTGCTTGGGCTTACCGACTACGACACATCCAAAACTGTACATCAACGGTTGGCTTCACCAAGGACAGGATCTTTGTGTGAGCCAGTAGTGTCGCCTTCCATACAACATCAAGCCCTTCACAGATGAGATATTATGTGACGTTGCTCCCTTAATGTTTATGATGTATTATTATTCCAACCATACTTATGGAAGTGACATTATGTGTATGAGTTAAGGCCTCATGTTGTTATTGTTTCTTTGGGAAATACATTTTACAGGATACCGGAGGTAGCACCACCTACCACCATCTCTTTTGGTTACTACAAAACAATGCAGTAAGCTCATTTCCAAAACTGGGAAATTTGTTTTCTTAATGGTATGCCCTCATGGAAAGAAGAAGACGATGCCCAAGACCTTCAAACAGGGCCCCTCCACACGACAAAAATATATGGACAAGGTCATGGAGGAGTACGAGGACATCTTCACCTCCCCCGTAGGGGTGCCTCTGCACTGTCAGGTCAAGCACTCCATCGATCTAACCCTAGGTGAGTCACTGCCCAATGAACCAATCTATCAGTGCTCCATTCTTGAGAATGACGAAATCAAGAGGAAAATTTAGGAGTTGTTGCAGAAGGGTCACATTCGGCCGAGTTCATTGTTGTGTGGGAGCCTGATCATGTTGGTACAGAAGAAGGATGGGTCTTGGAGATTATGTATTCACTTTTGGGAACTGAACAAGATCACTGCCTGAAATAGGTACCTGATCCCATGGATTGATGACCTTCTGGACCAACAAAAGGGGGCAAAATATTTCAGCAAGATCGACTTGAAGTCAGGATATAAGCAGGTCCTAATCGAACCCTCCGATGTGTGGAAGACTACCTTCAAAGCCAATGAGGGCCTTTTTGAATGGTTGGTTATGCCTTTCGAGTTGACGAATGCTCCTGAAACCTTCATGAGGCTAATGGATGACATCTTGTGGCCATTCACCAACTCATTTGTAGTGGTATACTTGGATGACATCCTCATCTTCAGCCAGAGTTGGGAAGAGCACCTCCACTACATCTGACATGTTCCCTAAACACTGTGGCAACACAAGTTAGCTACCAATTTGGAGAAATACACTTTTGGCATGACCCAGGTTCAATATTTGGGATACATTATTGATAAACGAGGGGTACATGTGGATCCATCCAAGATCCAAGTCATCTGGGATTAGCAAATTTCTACTGTAGGTTCATGTTGGGATTCTCTCATATCATGTGGCCTTTGAGTCAAGTCACTAAGGAAGGAGTGAAAGAAAAATTATTTTGGTATGAATCTCAGAAGAAAGCATTCACAAAGTTGAAACATCACCTATGCTCTGCTCTAGTGCTCACATTACCAAACTTACAACAACCATTTGAGATCAAGACAGATGCCTCTGACTATGTTATTGGGGCAGTCCTTACTCAACAAGGGCATCCAATAGCATATCACAGTGAGACACTTTCAGACATAGTATGAAAGTATCACACTTATGACAAAGAGATGTATTCCATTGTGAAGGCCTACCAACAATGGAAGCATTACATTTTGGGGAAGGAAACAGTCATCCACACAGACCACCGGCCCCTGCAATTCATACAATGCAAGGGAAGTTGGAGAATGATCGCCATCAGAAGTCATCCACATACCTACAACAGTTCCATTTGAATATCAAGTATAAGAAGGGCAGCACCAATAATGTTGTAGATTGTTTCAGCCGACCACCGTGCTCAACTCTTGAGGGCATGAGACTTTTGATTGGCCACTTTTCAAAATGACCCAAAATTCAGCCACACATACCAGATGCTCTTAGAGGGTCAGCAATTTTTAGATTTTATCCTCGAGGATGCCCTATTATGCCACCTGGGACACCTTTATGTTCCTTCAAGAAAGCATGCCAAGATGATATGGGAAGCACACTACAGTTGCGCCGTTGGGCATTTTGGGGTCGAAAAAACAGTGGCAGTACTGCAAAAGTATTTCTAGTGGTCGAATCTTCAACAGGATGTCGGGATGTACATCAAATCCTGCACTTCCTGCACCATTGCCAAATAGACCATCGAGAAGCAAGGCCTCTATACTCCGCTACCTAACCCTAGTCGACCTTGGGAATCCATCTACATGGATTACATGTCGGGCCTTCCTTCTACTAAGCATGGCAATGAATGTGTTTTTGTAGTCATCGACAGATTCTTGAAGATGGCCATTATGGTGGCCTGCAAGAAGAATATCACAACAGGAACCATTGCTAAACTCTTCTTTGAACGAGTGTGGGTACACTTTGGGATCCCACAATCTATCATCTTAGATCGAGACAATAGGTTCCTCATTACATTTTGGTCCAGTCTCTGGTCGATGTTGGACACCAAGCTCACTAAGTCCATAGCTTTCCATCCCCAAACTGATGGCCAAATAGAGGCCATCAACAGGATGATTGTACATATTTTGTGCATGTACAATAGAAAGCATCAACGCACATGGGATGAGAGCCTCCCCTATGTCCAACACAGTTATAATCAGGCTCTCCACAGCTTGACTGGCCACAACCCTTTTTAGGTGGGCTTGGGATTCCAGCCACTATGTCCCATTGATGTGACCATTCCATTTGCAGCTACTCATGTAGATTCGGCTCATGTCCAGCCTGAAACCGATAAGGCACAAAAATTCATTGAGCACATCCAACATATCTGCCAGTAGGTCCATGACATTTTGGAGATATCAAATGCCAAGTACAAGAAGCGACATGATCAACATCAAGTGCCACACAAGTTTTAGGTGGGCGACAAATTCTGGTTGCATTTTAAAAAAGAACGCCTTACCGAAGCCTATTGGAAACTCATAACACTCTGATATGGTCCTTACACCATTACCAAGGCGGTGGGAGACAATGCATTTGAGCTCAACATTCCCCCTTTCCTTGCCCTGCACCTAGTGTTCAATGTGGATCGCCTTTGACCATACTTCCCACCATTGTTAGACACATCAGATATTGCAGAACAAATTGCACCTACAGAGTTAAATCCAGATTGCATGGAACAAGCCACAACTGATCGAATCATGGACGTAGATCAAGAACACCCGATAGTAAAGGATCCAACTATATCGAGTTGTCAAAGCAGGTCAAATCCTCCACCAGGGCGAGTGGCTCACCAGGGACCAAGTTCAGCAGAAGTTTCCTCATCTCATGGAGGAACTCAATGCAATGGGGACCATTTCTTCCTAAGGGGGAGGAATGATCCAAGTGGATATTGGTGGCCACGTACTTATTCCACTTTGACCCCCAACACTGTCTCTTTCAGTTTTTTGGTTTCCTTAATTGTAGCACAGTTTACTATTTTTGGCATTTTTTGGGGTCCTAAACTTTTGGAGCCGTTTTAAGGCCCTAAATGTTGTTTTTAGGGAAAATAGAGAGATTGAAAATGTTCCAAACTTACTAGTGGGTTTCCTTTCGGCCCTCTCTTCGAAATCTTTGAAACAAGGTATTATGATAGTCAAACAAAGATTGTATGCCAAAGTTATGACCCCGGGAAGTTGATGTGCCAATTTACCCAAACTGGGCCCACAGTTTTGGTGCTTCATCTCCTAGGGTTAGGTTTTTAGATGTTTATATTTTTCCATTGTTTCTCAATAATTAATAGGCCTTTGAATCTCATTGTAACACAGTTCGAAGGCATGTAGCCGCCACATCTCTTCTCAAAGATAAGCTACCATCACCCAAGCTAGTCTTATTTCCATTTTGTTTGTAAACATATTTTAGTATTGATATTAATGAAATGAAGTGTTATATCTACTGCATTTTTGTATTTATGGTTATATCTATAATTTGTTGCGTTCCTGTTTAAATCCGGATCAGTTGACTTGTTCTACATTGATTTATCTAGTAGAACAACCTTGATGCTTCTTGGTAACATACTTCCTTTCTTTTGTTGTTATATGTTCATTTATGTTTCCTTTTTCATTATGTGTAATTCTCTTCAAGCTTCCCTATTTTCTTGGAACATGGGCCTTATTATCTTTCTAAGATGAGACAAAATACACTTAATCGAAGGCTCTTGTACTTGCTCTTTTCAAGCAGTAGATTATTTTTGATATACATATTTTTCATGTCTATTTTGTTGGGTGCATGAGATTGAAGCTAATTAGAGTGTTGGCATTGCTTTGTCATCTATTTTTTGTGTTTAAATTTGAATGTTATTGGGTTACTAATTAGAGTGTTGGCATTGCTTTTTCATCCATTTTTGGTGTTTAAATTTTAATGTTAACTGGGTTGACTTGTTCTACCTTGATTTATCTTGTAGAACAACCTTGATGCTTCTTGGTAACATACTTTTGTTACTTCTATTGTTATATGTACATTTATGTTTCTTTTTTCATTGTGTAATTCACTTCAAGCTTCCCTATTTGCTTGGAACATGGGCCTTATTAGCTTTCTAAGATGAGGCAAAATACACTTAATTGATGGTTCTTGTACTTGCTCTTTCCAAGTAGTAGTTTCTTTTTGAGATACATCTTTTTTATTTCTATTTTGTTGGGTGCATGAGATTGAAGCTAATTAAAGTGTTTCCATTGCTTTGTCATCTAATTTTGGTGTTTTAATTTTAGTTTTATTGGGTTGTTAATTATATTGTTGGCATTGATTTGTCATCTATTTTTGGTGTTTTAATTTTAATGTTATTGGGTTGACTTGTTCTACCTTGATTTTTCTCATAAAACTATGGTCCAATCCAAATGCTCCAAAACACTCCGAAGAGAAGCCCCACAATTATTAGGAGCCCTTACTCGATCAAAAAGTTCTATGCTGAGAATATTTGCATATGATGCAGTGCCAAAGAACTATAAATGATGCACCTATTATTAATGTTAGTATCATATCCCCATCTTCTCAGCACATAACATTTTAATCGACAAAATGAAAATTTTGGTCAACAAAGAGGACACTAATGAAAAAGAAGATGGTATCATGGCCATTGAAAAACCTTGATGATTCTTGGCCATATATTTTCCATGCTTCTCTTGTTATATGTTCATTTATGTTTCCTTTTTCATTATGTGCAATTCACATTGCTTCCCTATTTGATTGGAACATGCGTCTTATTAACTTCCTAATACGAGACAAAATATACTTAATTGAAGGTTCTTGTACTTGCTCTTTTCAAGTAATAGTTTCTTTTTGAGATACATATTTTAAATTTTTATTTGGTTGGGTAAATGAGATTGAAGGTAATTAGGGTGTTGGCATTGCTTTTTCATATATTTTTTGTGTTTTAATTTTAATATTATTTGGTTGCTAATTAGAGTGTTGACATTGATTTATCATCCATTTTTGGTGTTTTAATTTTAATTTTATTGGGTTGACTTGTTCTACCTTAATTTATCAGCTCGTAAAACAACCTTAATGCTTCTTGGTAACATACTTTCATTTCTTATATTGTTATAAGTTCATTTATGTTTCCTTTCTCATTATCTGTAATTCACTTTGCTTTCCTATTTGCTTGGAACATGGGTTTTATTAGCTTCCTAAAATGAGGAAAAATACACTTAATTGAAGGTTCTTGTACTTTATCTTTTCAAGTAGTAATTTCTTTTTGAGATACATCTTTTTCATTTACATTTTGTTAGGTGCATGAGATTGAAGCTAATTAGAGTGTTGGCATTGCTTTGTCATTTATTTTTGGTGTTTTAATTTTAATGTTATTGGGTTGCTAATTAGAGTGTTGCCATTGCTTTGTCATCTATTTTTGGTGTTTTAATTTTAATGTTATTGGGTTGCTAATTAAAGTGTTTCCATTGCTTTGTCATCTATTTTGGGTGTTTTAATTTTAATGTTATTGGGTTGAATTGTTCTACCTTGATTTATGTCATAAAGTTCAACCTTGATGCTTCTTGGTAACATACTTTCCTTGCCTTCGTTGTTATATGTTCATTTATGTTTCCTTTTTCATTATGTTTAATTCACTTTGCTTCCCTATTTTCTTGGAACATGAGTCATATTAGCCTCCTAAGATGATGCATAATACACTTAATTGAATGTTCTTTTACTTTCTCTTTTCAAGTAGTAGTTTCTTTTTGAGATACATCTTTTTCATTTCTATTTTGTTGGGTGCATGAAGTTGAAGCTAATTAGAGTGTTGGTATTTCTTTGTCATCTATTTTTTGTGTTTTAATTTTAATGTTATTGGGTTGCTAATTAAAGTGTTGGCATTGCTTTGTCATCCATTTTTGGTGTTTTAATTTTAACGTTAATTGGGTTGACTTGTTCTACCTTGATTTATCTTCTAGAAAAACCTTGACGCTTCTTGGTAACATACTTCCTTACTGCTGTTGTTATATGTCCATTTATGTTTTCTTTTTCATTATGTATATTTCACTTTGCTTACCTATTTTCTTGGAATATGAGTCTTATCATCTTCCTAAGATGAGGCAAAATACACTTATTTGAAGGTTCTTGTACTTGCTCTTTTCAAGTAGTAGTTTCTTTTTGAGATACATATTTTTCATTTCTATTTTGTAGGGTGCATGAGATTGAAGCTAATTAGAGTGTTGGCATTGCTTTGTCATCTATTTTTGGTGTTTTAATTTTAATGTTATTGGGTTGACTTCTTTTACCTTGATTTATCTCGTAGAACAACCATGATGCTTCTTGGTAACATACTTTCCTTGTTTATGTTGTTATAATTCACTTTGCTTCCCTATTTGCTTGGAACATGGGTCTATTAGCTTACTAAGAAATATTTTCAAATTTGGATGATTTGAAGCTCAGTTGAACTAGAAAGATTTGTATCTGTGGAATGAACATAAAAATAAATTAGTAAATAATTTAAACCTTTAGTTGAGTTGAAGTTAAGTTGAATGAATTAGAGATTTGTAGTTGAGTTGAATTAGATATCTCTAGCTGTTTTCTTCTTGAAATTCTCAAACCATCCAACCAAGTAGAAACAACTTTTCTTGCTACCTAGCCTTCCGACAGATTTGTCTAAACAGTAATCTTCTGCACAACCTAACAATAGTTGTATAAATATATTAAATTCATTTTATTGAATTTGTTTTTTTATGGGAATCAAAAAACTCATTAAACATGGTTGAAAAATGGAAATTATGCATAGAAGTTTATTGTTATCCCAATCCACGGCAAGTAGTGATTAATTATGTGCAATATTGTCACGAAAAAACTCCTCCAAAGGAAAAGTAATATACCTGGAAGAACAACAAACAATGAAGCATATTATATTGCATTGATAGAAGGCTTAGGAAAGGTTGGGGAGTATGGATCCAATGAAATTGTAGTGTTCCACAATTCTTAACTTGTGTTCAATTAGATGAAAGGCGTGTACCAAGTTAAAAAAGAGAGGCTAAAACAACTGAATGAAGAAGCAAAAAATATTGTTAGTCATTTTCAATCATTTAGCATAAGACATTGTGAAAATTTTAATAGGATGTCTAGTGATCTATTGTATGGGGCAATACCATTTCAAAATTTTTGTGTGAAAGATGAATTATTGTTAAGAAGTTTTCCATCAATATTTATTGATGTACATTATAAGATATCTTTGATATGTGTGTGTTTTTTAGTTATCAATGTGTCATTTTTAATGATCATGTGTTTTTTTCAATTCTATACCAAGTGTGCACCCACTATGTAAGCACAACTTGATGAACTTGACATGTTTTAGAAAATTTTGTATTTAATTTTCAAAATGTGCATGTTTCAACATTTGTTTTTTTAGACTTGAGTATATTTTAAATGAAGAGCTTCAGATTGTTACATTAATTTTCTGAATTCTTTCAATGTTTTTAAATAGCAATTTTAAGGTCTTAGCATGATGTAATTTCAAGGGTTAAATCAATTAAATACTTGAGGTAACTTCAAGGGTTATCTCAATTTTCTGAATTCTTAATCTTTTTAAATATAAATTAAAATATTTTTAAATGTGTGTTGTAACTCCAAGGGTTACAACAATTTTCTGAAATTCCTGATCTTTATAAATAGAATTTTTAAAAAGAAATGTAAATCCAAGAAGTAAATTTTTAAATATCATGCATGTCTACATATCTATAGATATTCATATCATGGATGAGCATTTGCCACATGATTATTCAAGGCGAACATCAATAGAGTCTCGTGCATCTACTAGAGCGGGAGGTCGAGGTCATGGATAAAAGAGAATATCAAATGAATCAGGGGAGGTCCATCATTCACATCATGGTATTTATTATATATGTGTGTGTGGGGGGGCACACACGCGCATTTACTTAAATGATAAATAAGTAGAGTCATATGTATGTACACATAAATATTGAAAATTGATTTTCTATTTTTTTAGATTCTTCGCTCACGATGTCAATGCATGACGGTGGTCAACATTATCTGAGTGGTCATAAATCTCAGGGTGGTCAACATAATTTAGGTAAATTATACATGTCTATATCGCATACAATTACGAACACATATGTTCACATGTTTTCATATTTATGTAATTTTATATATTGATCCAGAGGGTGAAAATGTTGGTCCAAGTAGACGTAAGCGAAGCCGAATGGTTCAAGAAGAAGGTTAGACACCAACTACTTCTTATCCATCTAATATACCAAATGAGCTTCCTTAGGAGACAAACCTCCAATAATGCACATTACAAAAGTGCAAAACATTATTCTAAATTGAGGAAAGATCTTGGGAGTTTGGAGCTCCCTGTAGAGAGTAGAGAAAGCTTAGAAATAGTTACACACTCTATAAGCTCATTTTTTGATGTTTACGAGAATCTTGGGCCAACCACAGATTCATTTATAAATATGATGAGCATACAAAGGAAGTAGTGATGGGTCTCGATAAGTGGGCCGAAGTTAATAAAAAGGTTACAAAAGAAGATGCAAAATCTATGTTTATTTCAAAGAAAGGCCGAAAAGAAAGATGCTCAAGGTGAAATATTTCAAGCATCCTAATATAGCTTGAAATTTGTATGATAGGTTCCTTGCAGCGTATGGAAAGATGTCATGGAATGATGAGGTTCCAGTTTATTTTGCGAAATTATTTTATGCTGAATTTTTTTTGGGTATGAAACCTGATTATAATGACCTTCCATCTAAATATTATTGTACTAGGAAAGGTCAGTTATATAATCGTAAGGGCGCATTACGTGATACTGAATTGCCTCCCCCTCAACCACCTTTGGTATGCCAACCTCCTCGTCTGGTAACTTTGCGGTCAAAGATGGATGCCACTTCTCAAATTAGTCGAGAAGGAAGGGATGCCATTATAGACAAAATACAGAGTGCATTGATTGGAATTGATATCGGTCTAAATCGAAAAAGAGCATGAGCTAATGCACATGCTAATTTTGTATATAAAATAGATGAGGAGATATATAATATGAATATTGAGGAGCTTAAAGCATATGCAAAAACTTGTCGCAATGGTTGCCAAGACCTAATTATTCATGAAGAAGAGGGTGTGGGATCGGTATGTGTCAATGGTCAAGGTTGATATTTTAATGCAATTTGTAATGTATACATGTTAATGTCGATTCACATACATTTTGTTATTTTTTCTCATATATAATGTAATAGAAATGTATCATATGTTCACCATTTGCAGTTAACTCATTTGTTGAATGAAATTTTTGACAGTGTCACGGTCCCAGGTTTGTTGGAAATAATACTGAGAGGGGGGGTGAATCAGTATTATCAGATCAATTATTCCTTTTCTAAAACCAAATTGTATATGCTACTTTAGTGAATTAAACCCGTGTATATACGCAACTATTCAGAAGGAAAACCGTGTATACAAAGCAAACTTTTAATTTACTTTAACTTTCTGATGATGATTGTTAATCTGTGATGCAGAATCAAATAACCAGTAACCAGAGACAGTAAAACAGAGCAGAAAGACAATCACACACAAGAACACAAGATATAAGGTGGAAACCCAATGTGGGTGAAAACCACCTGCTGCAATTCGTCTCTATCTTTCTTTAATTAGGAACTTCTGTTTACAATGTACTGGTG